>JAPDSC010092384.1:17442-29735 GCA_026290005.1 Latrodectus geometricus | reverse complement strand
CATTGTATGGAAAATTTATAGTTTCAGCTAATTGTATAATAAAAATAATTTATTTTTTTCTAAATGTTCTTGTAAATTAAATTTCATTTAGAAATATATGAGAAAACCATAAATATTAAAAAATAATTATTAATCAAAAGGTTAAAAAACTTTTCTAAAACAATACTTTTTACCATGTCATTGTATTTAAAATTATTTTATGAGAAAATATAAATTCATCGTTAATCATATAATTCATATATAATATCATAATTCATCTATAATATCATAAATATATCATATATAATATCATAATTCATCTATATATCATAATATTCATCATATAATTCATCGTAAGCAGTAATTGATAATTTTTTACCACTTAAGTATTTTCGAAGTCAAATCTCTTATTTGGGAAGGTAAGTAGCCTTTAGTACGCTTAGATATCTCAATTACAATAAAATACAATTATATCTTCAGTGTAATTATTATAAAATTTCAATTATAATATTAGCATTCAATTAATTTAATTTCATAACCTAAATACCTTGCATTATTCTGTACTAACTAACAAAGAGAAAACATTGATCAAATGAATAGGGAAATATATTTCTTTTTCCAAAAACACAAAATACTTCTCATTATTGCTTGAGATTTTCTTGGAAAATTGATGGATATTGCACTTTAAAGAAAAAATCTTATCCTGGTATTTAAAATAGTGTTCAAAAACATTTTTGCAAATATTAGTTTTTCACTATTACATTTTCATTAAATATTATGTGCCAATTATAAGATTATAGGGAAGATTTACGGTTGCTGTAGCCTTTAAATTATAATCTATTCTAGAAATTAGCTCAGGATCTGATTCATTAGTTATAATCTGATTTAATAATAATCATTTTTATTATATTACTGAAAATGCATACATAACACAAATAAATTTACAGCTCACGTGGTATCCACAATGTTAAATTTTAAAACAGCAAATGCTATTTTTGATTACTTTCTTGATTACTTTTTTTGATTACTTTTACTAATTTTGATTACTTTTTTTTAATTTGAATTTTAGAATGGGATTATAATACACAAGCATATTGCATTTTAAAATAACTCTTTAATCATCGGTATTTTTTATTTATAATTCGAAAAGGATTTAACTATTGAATCCACATGAAATAGTATGCCAATCATAAATATTATAGTATCAAGATATGATCATATAATATGATTTAATGACATTTTGTATTTTTGTTAAAGTATGTGTAAGCTTATTTGCACGAACTTCAGATTTGCAAGCACTTACAATTTTACGAGCTAGTGAAGGGTCTCTAACATGGTTGCTTAGAAGCAGTTGTAATGTTTACTTATGAAGAAAAGAAAGGAAAATTCTATACAATTTCACTTTAATTTTACCATATTAATGTCATTTTTATTTGCTTTCATCTTTACACCATCCAATATAATTTTTTGTTTTATTTTATAGTTGAGAAATTTAAATCAACGATTTTATAAGAGAATCATAATTTTTTTTTGAATTGTGGATAACCAATTGCACTATTTGTTTTAAAATGCTAAATTTTTTCAATTAATTCATGCAGAATTTCTCTTAGCACCAATATGATTGCCGTCTTACAGTCCATGCATTATAGTATAATCAATAGATTCAAATGCAAGTATCGTGATTTACATTTCATGCAAATAACATGCTTGGAATCACCTAAAGAAATTAACATTCTGTGAGGAATGCAATGCATATTTTATTCATTTTTGCTTGAAATGATGTTACATGAGAAAGAATATCTAGGACATTTTGACACAAAATGGTTATTCAAAGTATACAGAGTAATCCAAAAAAGACAAAAACATTTACAAATTGCTTTGTTGAAGATGAATTATTTATCCATAATTTTCTAGGTATTAAGCATGGCTACCCAAATTTCATTCCAGTTGTATTATTACAAAGGGCATTTTGAATGCGGATTCGGATATAATTTGCACGATATAAAAATCAGATAACATACAAGAATTTTAGATAACATACAAGAAGAATATACGTATTACTGCGACTTTCTGCAAACTATGCAGAGGAAAAGTAACAAGATTGAGGAATTTTTTGAGAAAACCAACGGCAATTTTCCTTCCTACATAGAACAAATGAAGGAATATTTATAAAGCAGTAGTTTTGAACAGAAAAAAATAAGTGATTACTTTTTTAATGACTTTTATCAATAAAATAAAAAGAATTTTCAAGTGGAATTTTGTTTTTCATTTTTTTCTTATATTCTAAATAACATTTCTAATATTACTTGGTTTATAAAGAAAGCAGTTTTGTAAGAAAATTAATTTCAAAATGTATTGCATCGACTGTCTCTAAAACAAGCTGAGAAAAGTTGACAATATTGAGGTATTTTTTTTTTTTTTTTTGAGAAAAACATAAATGATTTTCTTTCCTATATAGCAAAAATAATGTTTTTCAAACTGTATTTTTGAACAAACAGAATAATTGATTACGTTACTGATTTTTATCAATAAAATTAAATTAAGAATTGTTTCCAAGCTAACAATATTATAAGTTTTGCTTACAAATTCTTTAGTTTTGGTACTATTTCGTTTCGATAAAATTCTGTGGAATCGACATCGGTATGGATGAATATATTGCCTTGTTCTTATTTCTCATTATTCAGATAAAATGATTCCAAAATTTTAATCTATAATATATACATAATGAAATATACTGTAAGACAAGGAAGCAAATGTACACTGTGAAAATATTACTGAAAAAAAAATGGCAAAAGGCAGAGAGTGTTTTGTAATGAAATATAAATTAATAAAACAGTTAATATCATTAAATGAAATGTTTGAGTTTGTACATTGTACATTAATAAAATATTTTCATCAGAAATTTTAATTTTTTTTTAATCTAAGATTCCTCATGTCTCAGTCCTAGATATCTTATTAGTATTATTTTAACTTATATATAATATTTAATAAGTTCTAATCATCGATTCTGCAGAAGCACATGTAAAGAAGCACATTTATATACAATTAGCTTCACGAGGGATACATGTACTAATTGAAAAAGTTGCTTTTAAATAAATAACTGTAATTCCTTAGAAATTACCCTTATTGAAAAAGAAATGTATAAGCATTATATTGTTTTTAAAACTTCAATGAACTTATGTATGAATTACTTATTGTATAAAGTACCTCTTTCTATTGCATTAAAAGCAATTATAACATTTGATGCATCAAATTGCTTATAATTATTATTAGATTAAATTTATAAATCACTAAAGTTAAGAATTTAAGAAAGGAAGCTATATAAGGAGTATTCTTAAAAAATGAATGTTTTGTATTTAGCATTTTTTGAGTTTAATTGCTTCTTTGAATGAATTATCTTTCAGTTTTTATATGAAATTAATTTTTTTTAAAAACAAATATTCCGAAAAAAGGAAATAAAAATATTCTGAAAATGTTTATCAATTTCATTTATCTAATTAAATTTATATAGTAAATCCTCATCTATATTTTTTAATGTGAAAACATCTCACTTCACTGATTTGAGAAACTGCAAAATTTTGAATTATCTTTTCTATGCAACAATATGTCCTTTTTAACGTTTTAAAGTCTAAAAATTACTGTGATATTAAATATTCGCTAAAGTTTGATTTTTAAATGATTTTATGATGTTTTTAAATGATGTTATGATTTTTAAATAATGTATAGATTTTTTGGTATAATATTTAATTTTCATTTGATATTTTTATTAATTCATAATCTAATAACTATTTCTAATTTTGATTTATCACATTCATTGTTGAAGCCACTATATTTAATATATGTTATCATTAATCCTTAAATCATAACTTGACTACATCCATTAACGTAACTTTTTTTTTCATTTATTATACATTGCCACTTAATGTAAGAAACGGTAGCAGTTCGAAATATAGTGTTTAAACCAAAATATATTTTGGCTATTATAAAAATATATTATAACAAAATATGTAGATATTGAAAATGAGAACTTTACTGTATTGATTGAGGAAACACATCAATCAATATAGTAAAAAAGGCAACTTAAATGTATAAGCGTCTAGAATTTTTAAGCTATTTTTATGTGCATTTTAATTCCACTGGGTTTATAAAATCCAGTTTCCTCGTAAAGTTTTAAGTTTATATTATTTAAACTGCTTTAAGTTTGATGTGGTGAATATATTAAAGATTGCAATACAAGGCTTATGGTGGGTAATAAAATAAAATGTATATTTTCAATATTCAAAGTTTCACTCTATTCTCTCTAGGGATTATGCTTATAAATAAAGCAAAATCTAGAAGCAACTTTTAATGAAAATTCTAAAAAATATATTTTTGCTAAAGATATTCATACTATTAAAATTTATTTTTGTGATAATTTATATTTTTAGCTTTTTTTAATAAAATGAGAAAATGTAAGTGTATTGCAAAATTTGTAATTTTAATATATAAAAGGAATGATTATTTAAATAAAATGAAGTTGTTTTTATAAGCAGATTAAAGTATTGTATAGTAAAAGACAAAATAATGGTTACACCAATTAAATTTTTGAAATAAATGCATTAAATGAATATAAAAATAATTATATATTTTATATGGAATGGATATTTTTTGAAGTTTATTTTCAAATACTGTTATATTTGTTTTTTACTGATTTAAAAAGAATATTCGCAGTTGATAACCAAACATGCTTTTATGGTAAGTAATCAAAAATGCACTTTGAAATTACAGAATACTTCACAAATATTACTTAAATAAATAAGTGAAACAAATGAAATGAAATTTACAAGTTCAGCCTCTAGTTTATATTTTTATTTTAACAACTAAACAAACATGGGTAATTTAAGAGCACAGAATATAGCTTTGAGTATTTCAGTTATCTAGCTCAATTACCTAAATGATTCTCAAAGAAATCAGTGGAAAGTATATAAGTTTTGCACACTTATCAGGTGGTTCATAAAAGATAAAAATAAACAAACATGAAATTTTTTAAACCATCTATATGTGCTCAATTTCATTGCCAATTTCAGTGTGACATTTTGATCTAATATTAACGTTTCAATCCAATATTTTCTATCTTCAGTAACTTTATGCGAAAATATAAATGACATATTAGATGAGTCTAAAGTGATATAGTGACGTATATTAAAATTCAAAATTATTGTGAAATTAACTAATTTTTCAATAATAAAAACAATAAAAGAATTATATTTTTTCTACCTGGTAAGAGATTGAAAATATTCGAAACAAGTATACAGAATATTTGAATATAAAATTGAAGTTATTGATGGGAAAATTTATACACGATGCTACTAAGATACTTTATGTAGCGAATTATATCAATATAAGATGTTATACATTTTGAATGTTTGTGAATGTTTTAAATTGTTTATTTACATTACTGAATTTTTCATTATATTATTTTTTGAAAAAGAAAATCTTTTAAATTATGAGTATTTATTATATAAACATTTTGCATTTTGAGTTTTACAGTATTTATTTTTTAAAACAAATCACACATTTTTACAAAATAGAATTATAACAAATAATAAAAATGATTTCAATGATATTATTTATATCTCTTAATAATAAGTCCATGAAATTGAATGAGAATTAGCTTTTAAGATGTCAATGTAACTATGTTGTTTCTGGATAAACTAGCAGTACCCTGGACATCAGGTGATACAATTTTTCTGTAATATTTGTAAATATATATATAAATGAATAATTTGTTTGAATACTCTATGCAAATCTTCTTAACTTCCATAAATTATAACTACGGAAATGGAAAAATAGTTTCACGATCACGATCATATAATGTGGTAATACAAATTTGAATTTAGAAACTTTCTAAAATTGTTTGTTTTTCAATTTCTTAAATATTATTATACAATCAATAAAAATAATAGTTTAGTTTACTATGGATTCCAGTTCTTAATATTTTTTACTATAGACAATCTGATTCTTGAATAAACATAGACATTTCTGGTAAAAGTGTCATTTTTCTCATGTAAGAAAGAAATAGTTTTTCTGCACTATTAAATAATTTAGTAAAATACATTATCAGATTAATATAAAATCTTATATTAAAATTTTAGAAAGTACAAAAATGATATCAAACCCTATTAGTTTCAATGTATTTTTAAGGGAAATGCACATTGACAATCAACAATAAATTAATTAATTTTAATTATAAACTATCAACAGTTATTTTCATTAATATTACTTAATAATATAAAAGCAATCAAATAAATGTATCACATACAAAGCTAAAATTTATAATGATGAAAATATAATATATTAGTTTGGGGAAAAAGTAATCCATTATTTTTTCGGTAGACGTCTGTAGTGATCGATATCTCACCAGGTATATATCAAACAATTTCAGATCTATGCTCGTTGGAAAGGTGACATTTGATACTAAAATATCCTCTTGCGGTTTTTTGTTTGATTAATTCAGTTACGAGTACAAGGTTTTAAAAATGGAAGACAACAAACAGAAAATTCGATACATTTTCATTTTTCTATTGTAATGGCGAAAGAGATAGCCAGGTGGCTAAAATTGTGAAAGGTGTTTATCGTCCTATATAAGACTGTAACAACCAATTACGTACAATTTTTGTTTCGTCGATTCCGTTCGGATATTTTTAATGTATGAGATGCACCTCGCATGTGGATACAGCATCGTCGAAAATGCCTAAATATCAAAAATGATCGACGTTAACCGCATGTCAACAGTAGTAACGCGCAAGACCTAAAAATCTACATGAAAGCTGTTTTAAACCTTTTTACAAAGCGAATCCAAAAGAAGTTACATTAAGTTCACGTAAAAATAATGGATTTCTTTTTCCCCAAACTAATATGTATTGAGATACATAAATACAAAAATTTATATAATATTTTTATAAATATTACTAATATAAATGCAGTAAAATAAAATAGGCTTACATATTATAAATATAAAAACATTAGATTTTTTCAAAGACATTTTTAGGTTCCTAAGTTTTTATATATTTTATAAATGCGTTGTATATTTAGTATACCACTGTCACTTTTATCAGAAGTTTTAATTTATTTTCAGTCAGAGTTTACACTAAAAGAATGTAAATATTTTAGAATGTTTACAAATGGCTTAGAATAATAGTTAAAAATGGTTTATTCGGAGTACTTTTTAAATATAAATGATTTTTGAATATTTGAAATAGACCTTATTTTTTGTGTGAGGAAGTTTACCCAAATTCCTTGCATATTAGTTGGCTGCAAAATGTTTTACCTTAGTAGCAAAACTCTTTGTATTGATTATTTCAGAAAAAAAGGTGTAAATTCCTGACATATAAAATAAACTAAGAATTAAATTATATTGCAATCATTTATGCAATATTTCATGTTTTAAAGAAAAGTTTAATGCATTACAAAAAAGGTTTAAACGTTAAAAATCTTATAAAAATAAGTGTCAGTTGTAATTCTTTGAAATTATATGGGCTTTTCTTTAGTATCTATTTTATGTTTTATTATATATTTAATAATCAGTTAAATATAGAATAAAATATGAATTGGTAATTATTTTTATCCGTATATTTGTTTTTATTTTAACTAGAAAAAGTTTATTATATTTAATTTGATATATAGGCAAATAAATTAGGATATAATATGAGTGTGAATACTTTTTGAAACGAGCAATGCAATAAAAACAAGTAAAAATGAGAGATTATTAAGTTTTTTGCACAGAAAATGATAAAAGCTTATTTTTTTCAATTCAAAAAAATGCTTGAACCTTTTTAAGTTAAGGTTCTGATGTTATTTTCCGTCATAGATTATTTCAGTGATGTTTAAAGGAATTTTACGCACAGAATTAAACTCACTTTAAAATTTTTTTCTTCTTAAATTATTTCTAATTTTAAAACATATTTACTCATTTTAAATATTTACTTCATTTAATGAATTTTTAAATTATAGATTTAAAAAACCAAATAAATAATAGAAAATTTTTAGTATAAACAGTTTAACAGGGACCTACAATTTTATGCTGCAATCCATGCATTCACAATAGCTCAGTTCTTATGTTAAAGGATTTTTGAAAGAATGAAAACAAGGCACTGCTTTTCTTAGTAGCTTCTTTTGAACAGTTTTGAAAAAAGTCTTTCAATTGATTACTGCATTTGATGAATCAGAATCAATATTTAAAAATATTTTACACCATTCTGCTATTTCAAGTTCAGTAAAATTTCTCAGTTTTTTCATATTAAAGTAGTAAAAAAATTTATCTAAAAGGTTGCATTAAAAATGTGGTTAAGAAATGCCAATAATAAACATTAAAAATAGAAAATCTTTTATTTAAATAAAATTTTTTAAGAGATTTAATTTACATAAATATGAACTCAAAGACTAATTAACCACATCCAAGCAAAAATAAAACCTTTAATTATTCTGAACAAATACCACTAGTACATTTAAAGAGTCATCCTTCAAGGAGTTTTAAGAAACTTTTTATTTACATAATCAAAATTACATACCAGAGCCCCATCTCTCATTTAAAATGGGTCCAATGTATATCTTCATCTTAGGGATAAATAATGCCGCCCAACCTGTCTAGTGGTTAGCGTACCTGACCACAGATGGGTGGGACCTGGGTTCGAATCCTAGCTCGGGCATGGATGTACTTTCTCTATCTCTTTCTTGTCTTTGACCTTTCTTTGTGTGTGTGTGAATGGTTGCCCATCCTATGAACGGGTACCCATGGCATGTGTGTACTGAGGAAGTCGGACTTCATACCAAATATGGTTCAGTTGGAAAAGTGGAGCAGCGCACCCCATATTGCCAACCTGGCTGGCACACGATAACAACAACAACAACAAGTAAATGTTTATTGGAAGTTATTTTTCTGATTCTTAAGTTAAAAAAGAAATTCATTCAAATGCTTTAATTTTCTGAAAGTATTCACTCTAAAACTTTTCAATTATATTTGTAAATAATTAATTTCCTTATTGCATTTATTGCTATCGGTTTTATTATAAATATTCTAATTTTTAATAAAAGAATTATGAGTTAGATAATACACATATCTTATTTTCAAATTTATAATTCTTTTAATTTTTTAGAAATCATTATTAAGATTATTGGTGTGCTACATATAAGATGTAAAACTAAAAATATGCTTAATAATTAGATCTTTAATCACCTAAATAAAGGAGATATAACTTTGACTGTGACTTTTTATTTATTTTAAAAAGTTACGGTAATTATATTTTTAATACTTGGAAGAAAATATTCATTGACAATGATTAATGTAAATCAATATTGAAGTGGAAAATTTAATATTTTATTGTAAAAACAATTTCTTTATTTTAAGGCATTTTAAGGAAATTATTTTATAAACATGATAAATAATTATTTTTTAATATAAATGAAATCAATATATCTGATGCAGTAAAAAATGTCAGATTTACAATGATCCTTTAATTATGATATTTAAGTGTAATTTTTCCAAAACATTATTGATTTAAATTATGGGAAAAAATAAAAAAATAATAATTAATAAATTAAATGACAATATGTCTATTTTGAAATCCATCTAATTTTATTTTTTAAGTTTATATTTAAAATAACTGATTTATGGTTTATCAAGATTATATTACGAAATTAATTTTTATAATAATTATACACTGAATTACAGTAAGTATTCATATTATTACATCTTACAATTAACTATCATCTGAAAGTATACAATTGTTAATTAAAATATAATAGTTAAGAAAAAATGATACTTTAGATTATTTTCTTCATGACAGACTTTACGTGTCCATAAAGAAATAATTTTTGTTTATTATTAAATGAGAATTATGAATATAGATGTGTACTTTATTTTATACTTTTTCCTTAAAATATCTAGGAATACCAAAATCTAAGAAACCTAAGAATATGTATACATAATCGATTAAATTATATTAAATCCCTAGTCACTTAGCAATCTTTTTTAAAGCCATTTTTAAATTCATTTCTCTAAATGTTTTCTTGATCTTAAGTTCTTAATTTCAGTTCATTTTAAAACCTCTCAAAATTTATATAACTGAGAAGCATTAATGAATCATTCTAGAAAATTGGAAAAAATATAAATAATTCTTGCTGTTTTGTAGCTTAGGAAACATTCTATTGAATTTGAATTTGGAACGTGTATATCAATGTTTAAGTTAAATAACAAATCTATTTAAATATAAAGTTTATTTAACTAAACATTCCCAAGCAAAGAAGATTAGATTCAAATAAACCAATTCTAATGTAAATTTTAAAACTAATTAAATTTCTAAAATTATGAAATATTAAGTCAAGCAAAGAAGGTTGATGAATTGGGTATACATGTTAATGAAAAATACTTTAAAGAAATAAAGATGAATTGGTAAATTAATCTACGTTGTTATAGTTTCAGTTTTAATTACTTATTTTATGAAGATAGAACATCAATTTATTTTTAGAAGGTTGATATTAATACTTAACTTCAGTTTCTTAATTATGTTTTCTTATCAATCAACTAGTGGATAGTTTTTTCCCTCTTGCATACTTTCACTACTCTACTTATTTTTAGAGAAATTAATAAATGCATGTTGAGATTTTTGTAAAAAATAATCTTGTGAAGTTTATTTAAAATTTCCCAAGATAAGAGCTCTCTAAGGCTCTTGCCTGATTATTGTTCAAGTCATTTTCTCCTCACTAATAAAGCTAACTTTATCGTTTAATTAAAATTCAATGTAATAGGAAACGAAGTGAAACAGTCTCCTATAAAATAATTATAAACTTTTTCAAATTAAAATTAGTTTACAGAAATAATAGGAAACAATCTAGATAAGTAGAGTTTGAGTTTATATACACTAATACGTGCTTTTATTAAATAAGTTTTGTTTAGAAAACTTATGATTTTAATCTTAACTCAAATATTTCTATTCAAATTATGCAAGTAAATAATTCTGAGTTTATATAAAAAAAAATAATTTTTTAAATAAAATGTATTTATGAATTTTTTTTTATTAAACTCTGATTTCTATTGAAATAGAATAATTGTAGAAAAAAATAAAATAATTGTAAACAATGAAGTTTTTGTATTTATTCAGTACAAATTTACGTTATTTAGTCATATAATTAATTGCAAAATTATTAATCATTAGCATTTCTTCTACATATACTCTACTTTTATTCCTGAAATATTCTCATTTATAGCAAAAAGTATGTTTTTGTATATACATTATTATACAGGTGTAACAAAGAGGAATAGAGATAAAAAAAAATATACTTTCTTTTAATATTCCAAAGGTGTAATATTTCTCTGAAAAAAATAAGAAATTCATTAAAACGAAACATATTTCTAAAATTTATGTGAAAACTATATTCAAAAGCAATGGAAGAAGACTAAAAAATGTGTCTTGAAAAGAAAATTCGATACTTTTGTTATTAAAAATAATTTCATGTATTTCGTAAATTTTATTTATTTTTAGACAATAAAATAAAAACACAAAATTTTGTTTGAGATTAAAAAATATTGATTTAAGAGATATTGAATGCATTATATATTTTTTATTTTGAATACACTAGCAATTGCTTTAAATGCAGAATTTTATGTTATCAATTAAACACGTAAAGTATTTTACTTATGTAAATAATACTATAATTTAGTTGGTAAGGATACGTTGTTCTCTTTGGTTCAAATCTCGTCTTAAGATATGATGTTTTATTATCTCCAAAAGCGCAAATTAAAAGGGTCGTCATCGCAATGTCATCCAACTGAATTGATGTCTCTGGATATAGTAGGTGAAGTATCAGAATATCTTCTTCTTTGCTGGTGATTTTAAATTACGAAGACTCACATCCAACAGCTTTTAACAAAAGGATAGAGCTCAACTCTGCGTTAGTTGTAAAATAGCCTAATTCTATTTCACATTTTAAACCAAATCAAAAAATATTTTTAACTACTTTCAGACTTCATCTTTTAGTTATATTATACAAATATCAAATACTTTGTTTATTTCTATATTTCATATAGAATAAAGAATTGATGTAAGTTCTACTTCTATATTATTTATGTTAATTTTATGTTTCTCTTTTCAATTTTTAAATAAGTTGGATAGAATAAACAGATTCTTACAATATAGAATATTCTTATAAAATATTCTTACAATAGACCATGATTTACAGTTTATAGGGAATACCAAATTACTACTATCATTCACATACTAATCCAAGAGTTGTTGAAACATATATATATATATATATATATATATATATATATATAT
>JAPDSC010092384.1:0-17342 GCA_026290005.1 Latrodectus geometricus | reverse complement strand
TATATATATATATATATATATATATATATATATATATATATATATATGATATTAAATGTAATTACATTTAAATATATTGTATTTAAATTCCGTTTATAGTTTTCATGTTATATATTTTTATAAGAGAATAAATCTGACTAGGTATTTAGTTTAAAATGAATTTCAATCCATTAAGAATACTCACCACCATGTTAAGATCTGATTATATGTTATGTCGAACTGAATGCAACAGTGAATTATTGATAAGAACAAATAAAATTCAAACAATAACGAGAATTTAATTTATCCTATATAAATATGATAAAGATGAGTATATATGTTTTCCTTTTATGTAACTTCTAAATATATTATTTAATGGTTATTATATTGTGATAACATCTTAAGTGAAAACGTTAATTATTTTTCTATTATTTTACTTATCTATTTTACTTAGCTATTTTTTTTAAGATCACAAGTGCTATGAAGGAAAAATATAATAAATATTTTAAGAGGATTGCAGTTTTTTGAATAGTTACGAGGACAATTATTAAAGAATATATGAAAAAAACTATTTATTCCTGAATTCAACTTAAAACCTGTATTTTCTAAAAAATAGCTCATAAGAAATTAAAAAATGATATTGGAAAATGAGAACAGGTATGAATATTCAAGTAGGATTTTTATTAAGAGCATTAATTTTTTAGCTAATTTTAATTTTTGAAAGCAGCCTGTATACTGAGCTTAAGATCGTAATATATGTTAAGTATTTTTATACTTAATGCAATAAATTAATATTGTTTTTTAAAGTTGGAATTTTAATTTTACTTTAACTGTCATATATATGCGTTTTTCCCACTTTCTTAAATTATTGATACTATTAATTTAATGGAGAAAACATTTTATTAAAAGATTATTTTTACACTTATTAATAGTATTTTATTAAGAGATTATTTTTACTCTATCATTATTATTTATTCAATAGTGTACCAAGATAAAAAAAAATTATTAATTAATCAATAAAAGTAGTTTATTATTAAATGAAATTTAAAAAATCAAAAAATGTTTTGGAGTCACATTTTAGAAAAAATATTTATACATTTTAAAAGGTATAAAAGAAATTAATCAACTTTTAAGAGAAGGAATCTAATATATTTTTAAATTAAGACATCGATAATGCCACATGCTATGTAAAACAACTTCTCATATTTCTTTAAAACTACTTTTTTAAAACTTATTTCATTAAAACTAACTTTTTTTTTCTGGTACACCAAATTTGAAAAGCATAGCTTAAAAATCTCTTAAAATATGCCAGTTTTAGATATTACGATACTATATTTTAGCGAGAAATACTAACGTAAAATTAAATATTTATTATTACTGTTTTCACATTTATTTTAACTAATGTGGATATATCATTATGTAATTTATTGAAAGAATTTATTCGAAATAAGTCAAGAATTTATTTTTTTTTAATATCACGTAACTGTATCTTGAAAGTTGAGTATTTATCAGATGAGTAGGTGTCAAGTGGATAGACTTTTTATTTTTATGCCCTTTTTATTTTATTATAAAAAATAGCTTCGCAGGAAGCAATAAACCTTCTCCTGTGAACCTTGGTGTCACGTGATCCATGCCTCTCAGGTGCATTGTACACTGATTATAATATCTTAAATAAGCGTATGCCTATTTATGATCCTGGTAAATGCTAGAGTATTTTATCTACAGTAATTCTTGGAATGATAGGAAGGCGTTTTTATTTACTGAGATTTAAAAAAACTGCTATAACCTCTGATTTAGACGTGTCATTACAAGATAAAGAAGTCCAAAATAAATCAACGGAAGGAGCAGAAATGACTCTTTCTGTAAAAAAAAAAAAAAAAATAATAATAATAATAATAATAATAGTAATAAAAATATCCTATGCAAATTAATTTTGTAGGTATGTTTTAAAAATGGTTTGCACAAAATATGCAAATATGTATTCAAAATTAAATATTTTTTTAAGAATTCAACGAAATTTCTTACATCCAATTTAATGTAAATATTTTGTTACAATGCATCTTTTATCTTTGACAAATAATTCATTTATGAACAAAACTTAAATTTTTATGAAAATCTCTTATCATTTACATAAAACAATTTACTCATGTCGTACCTATATTGAACAACTTGTGTAATACAAGACTTTCCATTTTAGAGAAATAAACAATTATGTTTGGATACACTGTCACTTAAAATCATTAATGGGAACAACATTATTGAAATAAAACTTTTCATTTGATATTATTGCAAGATGAAAAGACAATTTTTTGATTTATTTGGACAATGGCTGGAAATAATTACAGAGGTAATTCGACATTCTTTTATTAAGTTTGGTAAATCATTCACATTCATTTATAAGCTTAAAGTTGATGCAGGATTTCCTCTATAATTTCTAATAGTATTAATTTCAATTATATTTTCAATAACAGTAGTGCAATAATACAAAATATGTGTATCTTAATTTAAACATTTATGAACTTATCACCTTATAAAATTGAAAGAAGTCAATATGTTTAACTGAACGATTTATTAAACTTAAGAGAAATAAATATTTGTATTTATTGCAAAAACAGAATTTTAATTATTAAAAGAAAAACTTTGATTGTGGCCAAAGAAGACGTGGAGATTAGTTATATATTTTTGCAAATGTTCAAAAATGGCTATGCTCGATATAAAAGTAATTTTTGGTTTTACTCATAATTTTTCTAATATTAGATATTTTACAACTCGCTTAATTAAAATATTTATTTTATTGAGTGATATTTCTTAGAAACCTTATTAAAATTACGCCCACATACAATATCCAAGATTAAAAATATATTTGTCTCAACATTATAATTCTTTTAACTATTTTCATTTTCATTGAATGTAATATTCTCATAAAGTTTAATTATTCTGTAAGACTAGTGATATTGTATCATATTCATTCATAATTATACTTTATTTTTTTTTTTATCGAAAAGAAACTTTTACTTCTTGATCTGGGCAACTTTAATTAAAGTTACAAAATTTTTGCTCTTATATTAAAATTGACTTGTATGATTTAAAGAACAAAAAGAAATAAAATATTTCCTTACAAATAAACGTTTTATGGCAAGACTAATTCACTTTTTTGATATCACTTGTAGAAATGGTTTATAAAAAATTTTACTTATTATGATAATAATTTTATAAAGTTTATGTAGAAAAAGTTATTATAACTTTTTATTTTATGTTATCATTAATGTTGAAAAACTTAATTAGAAAATTTTAAAATGGGAACTCAGTGAAAATGTAAATTATTCATACATATTGAACGTAATTTTATAATAGTTTCCTTAAATAGTAATAATTTCAATTAATACAATGCAAAATTTTATCACATGCACACAAATTAAATTTTTTCTTTTCTAAGCACAACTAAAAGCAAAATATTTTTATCTTCAATGAATATCTTATTTCTCAATAAACTAAAGAATTTTATTATTAAAATATATTTATTGAGTAATAAAAATATAAAACTCGAATAAATGTTAATTCTTTTTAGTGCATATAATGATATTTCTTTAGAACATGTTAGTTAAAAATATTTATGATTTGCTACATGTTTAGAATGTATAGTTAAGAACCACGCACTAGTTTTTAATTTATAAATGAGTAATTCTATTTATATAATAAATGACATCATCAAGAGGAAAATGTAATTGAATGTTGAAGAAATTACATTTATCATTAGTTTAAAAACACATTTTTTAAATAAACTTTTTGGAAAATATTGAAGATGAAAACATCAAATATGAAGACTTGTATATAGGAATTCAATGTACTCGATAAAAACAACACTCTAAAATGATATGTGACAAGATAAATATAATTTTCGTGATGAAATAGAAGACGTATGAAACAAATTGAATCGGATTGTATTTCCTCTTGAAACAAAGAATGTAATGCTGTCATTGGAAAATTGACATAGAATATTATTTGTTTCCTATGTTCCTATACTGATAACTGACAAAGTAATCTATTTCACTTCAGGGAAGATGTATTTTGCAATATTTTATATTTTGTGAAGTACAAAATTATTCACTTCAGAACATTTAAGGATTTTAGATTTTTCACTTTTCGAAAGCACTTAAGCAAAGATTTATGATTGCTTGAAGTATTTATATTGTATCTTGCATCTTTAACTTTTAAATTTTTAAAATATGAATTTTAGGAACACTAAGGTAGTAGAAAATAATTCTTCCTACTATCGTTTATTTTCTTATATTCACTTCGTTGTTTGCATAATACTTTTAATGGAACTCAGAAACATAAATATTATATTTAAAAGAAATTAAATTCGGATGTCAAAATTGTTTTGAAAGCTTTTACTTTATAAAGTAAATTTTGAAACTGAGGATGTTTTGGCAAAAAAAGAAAAAGTCTTATTTAGGCCACTGTTCATTTTTTCAAGATCTTATACATGATAAAACCATATATTTGTAAAGAAACGTACACTAAACTGCAGTAGAATAAATTTATGTACCTTATGTTTAACTTTGAAATTTTCATGATACTTTTATTTTTCTATAAATTAATTTGCAGTATGTAGAATGTAGGTATTTATATCCAGAATTAAACATTCTTGTAACTTGATATATAGAAAGAATTTAAAATCAGTCTGCTATATTATAAATTTTAAATGAAAGTTTGATAATTAAGTTTAATAAGTTAAATAAAAGTTTGATAATACATTAAATAGTGTTATAAACATAATTTGAAAAAATAGCTAATATTAACTTTTTTTTATCAAATAATCAATTTTAATACATAGAATTAAGTTAAGGGAGTTAACATAATGAATAACATCTTAGAAAAATAAAAAGATTGTAGCATTCAATATAAACGAACTTATTTTATTGTAAATTATCAGTTTTATTATCTAATTATGAAATTTAATTGCTTAGTTTAATTAAAAACTCATTTAGAAAATTCTAATCATTTTATTAGTCATATAAAACTATATAAAATTGGATAAATATTTTAGAAAAATTATTAAAACAAGCAAAGGTTCTTATTACAATATATTTTACTTGCTATTATTTCAGTTCTTTATCAAAATGAACAATACTTTTGTTGTTATGAATTTATTTACACTAAGTAATAAGAGATACAGTATTTAATCTCTTGAGAAAATGTTTTGGGATTTGTGTTCATATTTCTTTCTTTTTAAAGAACAATCAAGAGGATTATGAAGGACTATTGTATTTTTAGAAAATTACTTTTCGGAAATCATTTAATTTAATACACTGATATTATTTATATCAATGCGGAGGTTAATATTCTAGACTTGTAAATATCGAAGTTTTGTTTTTTATGTCACATGGAATGATTGAAATATATCCCACTAATATTTTAAGATTCCAAGCAGTCTATTTACATATTAAAGTGATTATGAAGAAAAATTGTTTTTATTCAATACGAATTTTTCTATAATTTGGGCTCGTTTGCCCAAGATTATTCATTAGATATGATAAGCAAGAATAAATTTATTATTCATTACTTTTTTTAAAAAAATATTGACTAAAGTTGTGGAGACTATTTAATCGAAATAATTGTTGAATAGTACCGCATTAGTTTTTAGTTTATGAGTTCATATAACAGACACTTTTAATACATAATCTGCATAATATAAAGTTTTAAGTTGAACCTATTTGGGGCTTGCAATGGTATTGAGACACTGGTTCGTTTAAAAGTTTTTTCTTTGTAAAATGTAATCCAGTTAAAAATTATTCACCTATAGAAAACATTTAACTTCAATTAACTTTTAATAAAATTAGAATAAATATTAGAATATAATATTTAATATTAATATTTTTCTCTATTTATAGGTTTCTTTACAAATAAGCATTCTTCGGCTTGGTGACTAGAACTAATTAGATATAGCAGTAAAGGAATTTCGGGTTTAGTTTTAAGATATTCGAGAAGTTTGATATGTCAATTCTACAGTGATTTGTCATGAGCATTGATAATGTTCTTACTATAAATACTAGATTGCGTCACTGTTCATCATTACATCAATGATTCAGTATTTTACCATTTATGGTTTCCCTGGAATATTTAGGCTTTTGGGAAAACAGAAAATTTAAATTGTGTAGGTAAATTACTGTCACATTTTAGAAGCACTAGATTGGATTAAAGTATAACATCACAAATGCTCAAAGTAACACAAGATTTGTGAGTTAACGGTTTTTTTTAATATACAATTTTCTTTCCAAGTATTTTTAAATCTAGAGGGATAAATTTGAAAAACAATTACCAAAGTAATATAAATGCATAACTTGTTATAGATGTATAACTTTGGTCACATGTAAAATATATTTTCCTGCTAAACATTTTTATTCCTAAGCTAAAAGGATTTTTGATCTAAATAGGAATGAATCTTTCTATTTAGTAAAAAAATGAAAACGAAGAAAAAAAAAAAGGTTTGGTAAAGCTACTTTCAGATAGAGTAAAAACTAAGTGGTTACATATTCAAAAGATGAATAGAAATAAATAGAACTTACTAAACAATGAAATAGTACTTAGGCATTTCTGAATTTCAGGGAAAAATTATAATATGAAATTGAGATACACTAAAGAGCAAATACTTGAAATTAAATTAATGAATACACGTAATGTTTTTAAACGTGAAAAAATTTAGATTATAAATGTTGTAATTTGATAAAGTGAAAAATGAATTTTCAAACAGTAAAATACTCAGAAAGTAATTTGCACGATTTGAACTTAAAGAAAAGAAACTTTAAGGAAATGATGTTAAGGATCATTTGCTTGCTTGCAGTTTTATGTTTTTGTCTAAAAATAAAAATCACTTTTTTTAATTAAAATTTTATTAAATTATGGATGTAGCAAATACTCGTTTTTATAATAAATACATTTTTAAGAAGTAATAAGCAAAATTTTATATGGTATTTAAGCTTAAAACATTAAGGGACACTAAAATTTTAAATTAAAGTTAATGACATTTGAGATGTACACTTGAATATAATGTTTAAAATACAAACATAATGGAAAGCTGCACAAATGGCTACACAAATAAGTTTATTTTTACTATAAATTTCATTATTAATGTTACTATAAAATTTCCTTTTGTAAATATGAGATAGCTCGGGTAGATATACACAAATACGCACATATATATTCATATATATGTATCTGTATGTATGTACATATATAATGCAAATATTCTAGAAAACAATATACTAGATCTCTTAAATTAAATATTAGATTAGACTTTTTCAAATAATTAAAATGAAACATAATTTAATTATCTATCTCTTATATTCTGCTTTTTATTTTAACGAGCTTTCTTACTCTGTTAATATCACAACTGCTTAAATATGAACTAATTTATTAAGGATATAAAAGTATGTTCTAAAATCATAAAAATAATATTCGGAATCATAAAATAAAGTGCAATATATACTAGGTATTGTTTTATTAGCTAGAAAGTTATCGATATTGTTCATATCAAATAAGACATTCTCACAACATTGATATTTCGGATGTATTCTAAGAAGTATTAATTCGCTTTGAGGCTTGATGCTTAGATGTAATAGAAGAAGAAATATGCTTCGTTGAAATGGAATTATTCCATAAAATATTTTCGTCGAAGTAAATAATTTTATTTTCATCAAATATGTGGATGTATTTCTTACAAGCACTTTTCTATTTCTTTCTTTATTTGTTGAAATAATATTGAAAAATGTCAATTTCATTTTTTCTAAATGTTATGTTTATTTGTAAATGTAGCATTCGTATGCATTATTTATTTGAAAATACATAATTTTGATTTTACAATAGTCTTTCACTACGTTTATCAAAAATATATCATTTACTGTATAATACATATTTTCAGTCTATTTCATTATTCTTAAATATGAAATTGAATTAAAAAGTTATTGCCTGGAATGTCTAAGAAAATAACTGAAATGTAATATTAATAATATGTATGAATTAAAATCATATTTTGATAAATCGACCAATATTTCATACAATTTTAATAATTCAAGAGTTACTTAATCAATTAGGCTATAGCTAATAATTGAAAGAAATCAATCCAATTTATCACTGTACATCGTAATATTTACCTGAAATTCAAAATAAGTTCAACAGTAGTTTATTAATTTTATAAATATTTTATATTATATGAAAAACAAAATTAAATTGTTTTATTTAATTTAATAGGTAGAAGGTTTGTATATTATTTAGAAATTTTATCAAATACTACATCAAGCATGTTTGGGTGTGTGCAATTCTTGAGAACAAAGTCAACCATTTATTTTCTAAAATTGTATATTGTGGTAAAGAAACAAAAGAAGGAGCAATTTAGTTTTTGCTTCATTCAATTACAACAAATCACAAATTATAAGACTTTACACATAAAAAATTTTCGCGTTTCCAATAGACTTTCTCAGAGTACATCAATATATGTCATTCAATCAAACATAACCTGTTCATCAATTAAAATAAATTGGAATGCTTAATAAAACCTAATCATTATTCAATGCATTAATGTTTTTATCAGTAGGTTATGCAATTAAGAAACTGATTTCCTCTAGCAATTGCATTACACTGAAAATAAGTATTTAATTTGTCAAAACATTTTGAATCATATATCTGATGAAATCAATCTCCTTAGCAAGTATCTGTGTTCATTAACAGCATGTAAGCGCCTCGGCTTTTAGACAAACAAATATTGAAAAGTATATAGTCATACAAATGCCTATGTTGTTTCAAAATGATCACACAGTTCATCGTCCTAAGTGATTGATATACAGATATAAAACAGACATTGTCTGTATAATAAACATATCTGGATCTGGAGAAAACGTTAATTAAGGCAGTTACTAAATATTTTCTTTACTAAGCAAAATTAGCAAAATATCTTCAATAAGTGGTTGCTTTTATATTTCTCAAGATTAAAAAATAAGATAGAGCCAATAGCTTTGACATAACTTATATGTGTATCCTTCACTGTTCTCAATGTCGTCAATATATTTCTATGTATGAGCCAAAATTAAGTTGTCAAATACTTGTTACTATTGTGGTCATCCATAATGCCATCAAATATGGATGTCACCATCCATATTTGATGACATGATGGTAGATTAATCTGTATTCTGTTTACAGATTAGTCTACATAACAAGTTACTATTTCCAGTTTTCAAGTTTGTTAATGATTATTCAATTGAAAGTGCATGATGTAATGTCAAAATAGTCGTAATTGTCACTGTTAACCAAAGATTCTGCAAACAACACTGAATTTTTTTTGTGAAGAAATTTGTTGTTTTCATGTGATTTCGTTTTGTAACATACAGCTCTTGACAAGACAGCTAGATTCATCAAAGTCATAGGAAAATAGGAAGACATGCTTGGTTCTTTGGCTGTTATTTATAACGGACTCCAGAGCCGAATCTTGTATGAATGCCTAGGTCAAATCGATTCCATATTCCGTAGTGAGTCATGCAATTTGTACGAAAGAGAAAAGCAAAATTGCAATATCACAGTTTACAATCCTATTCGTTACATTATGTTCCGCATATCTTTTAGACACTTCTTATTAAACATTTTACTTTTTTTCAATAGACATAAATATAACTTTCCATCAGGCAATAGAATAAAAATGTAATTTTTGTTTGATAAATTGTTTGTATAAAGTAAAATATAGTTGTTTCTACTGTCAACTATTTCTAATATAGAGGCTGGAAAACCAATCCTTTGTAAGACCACAACATCTCTTACATGTCTGTAAATGTTATGTTTTTAAGGATTCTCTTTTTAGGCGTAGTAATTTTAATGCCTTAAGGATAATTTATGTTTAATAAATTAAAATAATTTAAATTTTAAAACTGTAATTACATTTTTAGATTTTCAGAATAGATTTTAGAACAATGTATTAAGAATTTCTATGATTATATAGGGACTGTTAGGTTTAATATATTTGTCATGATTTTTTGTAAATTATTTTCTTTGCTAAGAATTAAAGAGAAGTTTACAAAAATCCTTATTCAACTTTTATTTACCATTGTAAGACTATATGATAAATGTTTCATCTTTACAAAATAAATTTGAGACTTCTGCAATCTAAATAACTATTTTTCTTTAAAAAAATTGAAAACCAAGTAAACACGAGAATTTTTTCGTTTATTGATTCTGTTCAAATTTAGAGACTTAATGAAATTAAATATACGTCTAATATTTGATTCTTAAATTATTCCTATTCACAAATTTGAAATTAAAATTAATTTCACTATAAACTTTCTTCTTAATACTTTAAATAAATTAGATTCCTAATAGAAAATATTTTACTGAATCATCAAATTTAAATATTCCACTAAAATATAATTTGACGTTGAATTTTCTCTTAGGAAATCTTAAATTTCATAAAACTCTAATGAATAAAACATAATAAATTAATTTATCGACAAATTCTAACGGGAGGATGGTAAAAAGGTTTAAACAATCTTACTATTTAAGCCTTTTTTATCGCATAAAAAAGCGAAAAGTTACATTTAAGGCAAAATAAAGTTGCTTTATTTCAAAATGAGAAACATTTTATTGTTCATTAAAAATACAATACAATCAATATTTTTGAAAATCTTTATTATTTCCTTTTTACATATCACAGAAACTCAAGTCATGTATAAGAAGATTACGATGCATAAAAATCAAAGTTAAAACGTATTATTTGCTTACCGAATTTTATCAGAATATATATGCCTGCATGACTTATATATGTCTATTTCATCAAATTTCCATTCAATTTTACTTACATAATGTTGCCCATTTATGTGATCTATTGTTAAAATAAATGTTTCAATTTTGAAAATAAAAAAACCTCATTTTACGGTTGCCAAATTATTTTTCTTTTATATGAAAGTGATATCTATCTTATAATGTATTTATTGAACTGAAACATAATAATACAAAATGTAGTGAAATATTAAAAACTCTAAATCCACAATCATTCCCTATAGATCAAGTTACACTAAAATTGTTTTATATTTAACATGAATATTAAAAACAAGTTTAATGATTTTGGATAATAAAAAATGTGTTCTTATACAAAACAATCATTATGACAGAAAATAAATTTAGAGTAAAACAATTTTTAGTTAACTGCAAACACAGGGGTAAAACTATATATTAAAAGTTAAACTATATATTATCTTGGCCTTTAAAGTTTAAATAAACTCCTGACAAATGTAATAGCAAAAATAAAAATAGTTAAAAAACCGATTGGATCTAAAGTAAGTTGATATTGTAACAAAAGTCATCAAATTTACTACAGCAAAGGAATCCTACTATTTCAGACATTTAATTAGATTCATTGAGTAACGCAATCAATCGATCCTAGATGAGGAAGTTAATAAGGAATCAAACTACTATTGTCTGAAATATAGGATTTCTGTTGGGAATAAGGAAACAGCAATTCGATTCCTCAGACGAAAACAAGATTATTGTCTGTAAATTGTGTCGTTGTCAAAGTGGATTTTCTTGAAACATGAGAACAAAGTAATCTCTTATTTAATTGTGAAGAAAAAATTGAAACAGAACTTTATTCTTTACACAAGTTCATTCTATTCTTTTCTTAAGTTATAAAATATTTATATTTTTTATAAAATAAATTTATAAAAGTTATTATAGCTCATGTTTATTCATTTTAAGCAGCATAGTTCTTTTAAAACTTTTCAGCTTTGAAATTAAAAATTACAAAATCATTAACATTATTTGAGAAAATATTTATTATACTGCTTACAAAAAAAATCTTTTTTTAACATTTTAAGAAGAAAATAATACATTATAATGTGTTAATAAGCCTATAGTTCAAAGTTTCAAGTCGGACATTATTGTGATTATTGAATTGAAAACATAACAAATCAAAAACTTATAATTGTTTTACATTTTTAAAGAATTATTGAAATTAGATATTAAAAGTGAAAATCCATAATAATCATAATATATGAATAAATATTTTTGTATATGATTTATTTTTTGCATATCGTATATTACGATATTGCCTTCATGGATTGAAGTTGCATAAATGCAATAGTTTTAGAAGCTTAAAATGGAAAAACTTTTATGTAATTTTATTTCATATCTTTTTATCCTCTATATTTAAAAAAAACCATATTTTTAGTAAGCTATAGAAGAAATGCAGAAACAAAAATTTTGACTATGTATTTATTGGTTGCTTTTCAATATTTGTCAAAGTTTCGTTAAATTAGAAATATTTTTACTGTCCTGAGGAAACTTTTAAATATTTACATTTGGTAATCATTTTTATCTTAGATATCAAAGAATAACTGATAAAAGTTACAAGTACACACTTCAACAACGTGGTTAAAATATTTTTTTTTCTTAAATATACGTAATTATTTAAACACACGTTTTTATATTTATATTAAAGTTGTTGTTCAATCAACAATTGATAATAATTGTTTGATCTCAGGAATGCATTTGTAAGCAACTTCGTGTACATATATTCCAGATATTTTGCATCTAACTATTATTATTTTTATATAACTTAATATTTAAAGAATCTCTTATCATTGCTTAAAATACTTTTTATTAACCTAGAAACATTGAAAAGGTATAGAAATTTTATGCAATTTATGTGACTAATGTAGACAATATATGTTCCAATATCATTTTCTATTTTATGATTATAATAAAGACAAATTGATTATAATAACAATAAAATTAAAAATATTTATGTTATCATATTACAATGTTAACCAATAAACTTGCAGTACTAAAACAACAAGCTTTCATCTGAAATTTATATAACATGAATGAGTTGCACAATATACCGAAAATTAATAATTCAATTCATAAATATTTAAAAGAACGTGATAGTGACATAAAAATACTTTTTCATAAAGAAATTATATAGCAAGTTTCAAATATACTAATTGCATTTAAACATTATGGCTCGTGAAAAGTTCTTATGATTCCTCGTGATAAAAAAGAAAAGAAATATCTTTTAGGTTTTAAAAAAAGGAATTAATTAATATGAATGTTTGGTTTATCATAAAATACCAATAATACTGCTTCTTGTTAAAATTCTAAAATTGTATGTCTAATGTGAAATCAAGAGCTCGTTTGGATTCAGTGTGGTTATGCAGAAATCTAACCTGAATCTCAACATCACATCATTAAATTTGCCCCAAAAATTGATGTGCTACCCACTTTATCTTAATGTATCATTATATCCACGATGCATTGAGATTTTTCCTTGATGTGATCTTAATTTATCATGATCTTCCCTAGGTAAAAAATAGGGTCACTGGCAAACAACACTGTTCTATATATGAAGCTTTGCTGCTTGGACTATCAAATATTCAATTTTAAGTATGGTTTCTCTTGACTGTATATACTAGACAGGAACATCTCCAATTGTGTGATCAATGTTAAAACACGATACAATAATAACATGACACTGTGAAGATGATGACACTTTCAGAAGGATACCAATTTTGTTTATAAATTCCTGAATTCTACGTGCATGTTTACTGACATTATTTTAGAAGTTATATTATCAATGCGTACACTGGCCCATCACCTAGAATGGGGGCATGGAAACTAACCCATAAAGGTCTCGATCAAATCTTGTTTTCATCGATGAGACAGTGAACAGTTCCTGTTACACTGTATTGTATCAAACCTATGATTATAATTTTTTTTCTCTAATTCTACGAAATAATAAGTTTCTGCAGAATGATAAATAACTGAAAGAAATTTACATTTTACATAAAAATGCATAGCTGCTGACATGGTTATCTCTTTTTAAAACACAAATGCCAAAATTGTTCTAATTAAAGGTCACACATAAAAGTAACTTACCAGGCATTTTTAATGATTAATTACCATAAAAATAGTTTGGTAAGTGGTTTCAGATTGATTTTCTCGTCAACAAAAGTTTACGACTGAGATTAATGAACTACGTCATTGTGTTGAAGCTATACGCATAATGATACCTGTATATGACTTTAAATATTTCATTCATTTAGTGCTGAGCATGTAAGTACGGATATGGCAGAAAGATGTTTCTAGTTTTGCTTTCTTAGGATCAATGCTTCCATTTTTTGTAATTTAATAAATGTTTCTATATATTTAACAAAAATATTGTATTTTATTGCCACAATTTTTATAAATAATAAAACTTTTTTTTTTAATATTAGACACAGTTTGAAAATATCATTAATGTTAGACTAATTTGAGTTTATTTTAATTTTTTTATTTAGTTATATAAACTCTCTAAAATAATTAAAAATTTATTTATTCTAAACAATCAGTTTAACATTTATAAAAAAAAATCGCTTACTATTAAGAATTTACTGCCATTAACATATCAATAATTTAATCGGTGTATAGAAATTGAAAGTATTAAGTTTCTTGGTTACTCTTAATTTATTGTTCTTAATTAATGTTTTGTGAAGTTAAATATTGCTTTTTATTGCAAACAATATTATTCTCATATGCTATTTAGAATTCTATACAATTATAAATCTTCAAACTCTAATATTATGTATCATTCTTTGATAGTGAGTTAAGATATAGGAAGTTTATAGAATAATAATTCATTTTATATTAATTTTAATTCTAAATCAAGTTTAATTGAATATGTTATAGAAATATACTGAATTTTCTTTGTTATCAGATGTACAGAATTATTTACTTTTGGTTCATAATTAAACCCAACGAAATCAAATTTCAAAAAAATAAAAGTAACATAAAATAATATTTATTTAATCTCTTATATGTTATTTGTTTATTAAATAAAAATAAAAGAGTAAGATATGGTATTATTATTTCCTTATTTTCCGTAAATAAAAAAGTGAAAGAATTGGAAGAAATGTTTACCGTAATTAATAAGTAAAATTGTTGTTTTATGTAAAACAGAAAGAAAAGTTTGCCTTTATTTAAGAATCAAAGTACTTTTCTGGTTTCCCAACATCACAGCTTTGTAAAGGAAAAATATTTTAAATAATTAATTATGAAGCCTAAGGTAGTCTTTTTCTTTTCCAAAACTTTCTCAGATTTTCTCCAAAATGATTTAATGAATGTGTGTGAAGTATACCAAATCTTATTAAATTCTTGAACAAAAGATTATTAACTCATGTCTAATATTGCCAGTTTTAATTAATAGACAATATTCACACAATAAATATAAATATAATAGGCTTTTATTGTTGAGGAATATTTCCTTTTAGATTTTCACTATATTAACTTCAATCAAGTTTAACAAAAACATTAATCAATTAAATCAACGGCAATGAACTTTCACTAAAACATTCTTTCATAAAGTATTATTGAAACAATTCCCGCAATATCAAAGTCATGTCATACTTACCATTAACTACTTATAATCATTATGGTTTCTAAAGAAATTATGGGTTTTTTATATATATTTTGAATTACTATAGATAACTTGCTATATTTGCTTCTTAAAGGACATGTATTTTACAATATAAAGACAAAAACAGATTAGTATACTTAAACAATACATGCATAGTCAGGCGAGTGTTTTGAGAGACTATCAAAACTTCTGAAAATAGCTGAGATGATAATCAGAGTAAAATTGTAATATAAGTTCATCAATTGAAAATAAAATAGCACAACAACAACGCAGCTGATTTTTTTATAAATTTAAACACATATTTAAAAATTCTGATATTATATTTCCTAGATAATTGAAATATTCGTCTTTATTCAAATGTGGTTAAAATTTAACGTAAGTTAAATTCAATTTAAATTATTTGATTTATAGAAATTTATATTGACTACGAACCATCATTTTATTATTGTTGGCAAAGAAACATAATTTTACATATCACAAAAATTTTTGCATTGTTTAATGTCTTCCTTTGTCTCATTTTATGCATCAAATGCTTTGAATTTACAGATAGATTGAAACTTCATTCAAATTCACAACAGTTTAAATTCTGTGGATTTTAATTTCAGACAAGCAATCTTTCTACGTGATTAAAAAATACAAGAAGCAAAACAGAAGATAAATAATTCCTTTTTTCACCAATTTATTAAAATATTACAGGCAGGAATTACTTTTCAAAAGCTTTAATATAACAACAAAATCGAAAATATTTTCAAGAAGTACAAAAATAATTATGTGACGTTTTATTTCTTAAAACATTAATTTTTTATGTATTGAAACAATTGAAACTCAACTTATTTTACATTGTTATTTTAAATGATATATTGATAATTGCAGCATTCCTTTCTACAACAGGAGTGTGCGTATAAATTTTGCTTGCTAAATTTTATATTCAGCCAAAACATTAAATTTTTACTTTGTAAATATTATATATATATATATATATATATATATATACAATAAATATATACAATAAAAGAAATCTATTAGCAAAAACTCTAAATTTGCTAAAACATTTCAGTGTATTAAATGTATTTAAAATAAGAATGAGATTTCTTCAGTTTAATCTACTTATTTTATATTTCCTATGGGAATTATTGGGTATTAAGTTAGTTCCAAAAAGTATATATTTAGATAGCATAACTTACGTTTTCAACAAACTCTGGAAAATAATATTGTAACACTAAAGTAGAACAGAAATCATTTCTGAAAAAATCCATATTTTGTCTTTAAAAAATCATAATATATGATATTTCTAAAATTCAATGCGAATGGAATAGAAAAAATACTGTTTGTTTCTTACAAAATATTCATGTTCACGATCAATATGGTTGCAGAAGCATTCTGTATAATTTATTTTCTAGATAAAGTAGTACTATAATATAAGTGCAGTATTAATATAATAATTTAAATAAAAATAAAAAAAACATTTAAATCATTCTTGCTAATTTAAACTAACCATAAAGTTAATGATGTGATCTTTTTTTTTTTTTTTTTTTTTTTTTAAAGAATATTTTTAATTCTTATTACCTCAAAAAGTTCATGCTACAGATACTCACTCAATATCATGTTTGTTGAACTATCAATGTTTTACACAATGTTTTGAAAAGTGATTTTTAAATCAATTCGAATGAGTCATAACGAAAAAATAAAACAGTGTTTTCAAAGCAATTCAGCTATCGTTAAAAGACTTGTCAACATGCGGATTGCTGGAGTTCACTGAAATTAGCTGGAAAGCCTAGATATCTCTGCCTTATAACAATCAATGCTTTCCAAAAGCCGGAGAACCAGGCAAGAAAGCTGGAATCAGTATTAGGGGACACGGTTAGCAAAAGTACACGGATAGAAAAAGAAAGAGATTTCAGAAACTTTAGGAAACAATATCGCTAACGATTTTACA
>JAPDSC010092373.1:0-47085 GCA_026290005.1 Latrodectus geometricus | reverse complement strand
ATGCAACTTTCCCTGATTTATTAACATGTATTTCAAAATATACTCTTTGATCAACATTATGAAAGAAAGGAAATATAAAAAAATCATTGCACTGAAACAGAATGGCATAAAGACAATGATTAAATTATTGCAAACACATCTGGGAAATTTGCACCAGATAGGATAAAACAGGAAAAATGAAAAATCTATTATTTCTTCAAGTTAATATATAAATAAATAAGTAAGAATAATTTACTTATTAATTTGTATATTATTTAGAAATAATACTGTCACTTAATATATTTAGTTTAGAAATGTACATATGGTTTCGTAAATAACGATAAATAGTAACTCACATTAAATGTGCGCACTGTAATAAAAAATGCTTTCATGAATTGAATATATAACTTTTCGACTCAATTTACATAGTAATTCCGAGTTATTCATGAATAATATCCATATATATATATATATACAAGCATTTCTTCCCCATTGCTAATCAATTGCAATAGAAAAGATATCATGAATTAGTCAAATACAATTGAATAATTTGTTAATCTCAATTACTGTGAATTACCAATTATATATTCTATGCAAACATTTCTTTTAACTGGTAATAAATTTATTATTTTTTTATCGTAAGAAATACAAAATATTCCTATTGAAAAAGTATTATATGTTATTTAAAGGATATTAACTGAGAATTTTTCTACCAATTTTGGAAATAAATTTTACAATTTAATCATATCTCATTAAACAAAATAAATGATAGTATTTCAGATTAAGTTTACATCTTTACAATTAAACTCTTCATCCAACAACAGCAGCTTGTACCTTTCGCAAACTTTTCTATCATGTGCGATAGTTCTAAAGTTTGTATTTATTCTGATTGAGATAGGGAAAGCATAGAAAGGACTGTGGGTGGAGCTAACAAAATGTTATCAAAAGTCTACGAAACAATTAAACATAAAAAGCTGATAATTAAGTAGAACAGCTAAAATTTTTCCTTTAGGGGTTCTCGCCATTTGTCATTTGCTAGAGTTCTAATAAGCGTTTCTATCAAAGGGACATAATCAAGTGCGCTAAACGTGTATGGAGGGCCGTGGGTGTGAAAGCACTGATCAGTGCTAAATAGTAATTAACATAGACAGATTAAAAAAAAAGTTCTAAGAATTATAAATGTACTAATATTTAAAATCACTTATTGGCCTATGAAATATTTGAAAATTTATGGAATTTTAATTAAAGTACTTTTATATTATACTTATTTAAACACAAATGTTAAAGCAATTTACAAAAATCAGTCCACATGTCCATAATCAAATTTAATCCAATATTTAATACAGGTTGATAAGAAAAATTTGCATACATTTATAAAATGCTTTAGAATTAAAACAATTCTCTGATATTAACACAACTAATATCTTGCAATGATCACATAGAGACTAGAAGAGAAAAATTATATCAATCATGTTTGTGATGCCCCTCACAGGATTTACTTTCTTTAAGTAAACATGAATATCACATGTCTTTAAACAATCCTGAGGTATCCCTGTGATCTGTCCTCTTCTTTCTTTCCATCTATCCTCTATTCTTCTATTTTCTTGTCCTCTTCTACTTTGGTGTCGTTATCTTGCAAGAGGCTATGAGATCTCGTTGAGTAGCTATCACCTCTCTGTTGCTATTATCCACACAATTAAAAATGCTTATAAGATCATTCATCTCAAAGGCATTTTTAATCCAGATCCCATCCAGATCAAGTGCAATTCATGTGCAGATATTTATTAGAATTACATCCCAACTCCAAAATTGCTTGGCCCAATATAAACAATCTTGCCAAGATAACCCAATAACGAACCAATAATGGGATTCAAGTTTCTCCTACATACAACACGCCAATAATGGATATGGATATGTTACCGTGAAAGACCGAAATCAGAAAATGTCGACATTCACCGGTGAATGTCAACACATACCAAAAACGTTGGTGAAAGACCGTACGATTGATTACATTTCTTGCACTTTCGAACCATCGCCGGTATATGTCGACAATCACAGACAAGCTTTGGTGGAATTTGAAAAGATGATTAAAGAGCTCGAAAAGGAGATAACAGAAGGCAACGTCAACAAAGAGGTGCGGCCTAGAGTACGTTGTGTTTTGCTGGAACACAAGGTCAACAGAGAGGCGAAAAGATAAGAAAATGCAAATCTGCATTTCTCCTCTCCGGATACGGAGAGATGAAACGCATATTCAAGATTCACCATTAGTGCATTGTGGATGTCGACATTTGCCGGTGTAAGTGAGAAATGAGGATATCTAGCAAATATTTCGGACATACACCAAGCGACTACGTGAATGTTGACATTCACCAGCGAATGTCGACATTCTCCAGATTTCGGACTTTCACGGTAACAGATATATATGAGGGAGATATATATATAATATATGAGGGGCACCGAGTTTTTCCTAATATTGGGATGCCAAGATGAGCCAATATTGGATTAATAGTGGGAGTCAAGTTTTCTCCAATATGCCATTAGTGGCAGAAAAGTTATTCCCAATCAGGCACGCCAAGATCGGACCAAAATAACGATCTCAAAATATAGTATCGGAAATTAAATGCTTATTGCTGTACTTCTATGCTGTTTAGTTTTTTCTTTCTTAAGAATTTACGTACAAATTAAGTTTAAAATTTAATTCCAACATATATTTTATAATTAACTGGCAACTGAACAGTTATATATGCAACATATATATATAACTGTTCAAATGCTTATAACCGTTTATTTTGTAATTTATCAGTTGTTCCTGGTGATTTCAGAAAGAAATTTTATTTATAAGTTTGTTTTTATATGATATTTTCAATAATAATATCACGTTACCGTGAAGACTTGTAATCTATTTATATTTTTTATTCTTTACATTAGCTACGTAATCGGTCTAAAATTAAACTGTATTTTTATTCACAGACTAATAATAATAACATAAATATTTATTTATCAGCCTTTAAATTCCATTATAAATGCATTAATATACTTAAAAGTAATCAAAAAATTTTACTGTCTTATTGATTAATTTGGTTTCACAGCACTTTAGGGAGGTCCCAAGAATATTATTTTCATTTAATATATTTCAGTTATGAGTTTGGTATTTCTATAATGTGTCTTATAACATCTTAATATTAATAGTTTTCGTTTGATTTATTGTTACACTGAAGTATTATTGCCCGTAATCATAGCATCATTTCCATTACAGAAGCATTTAAATAAAATACACTACTGGCCATTAAAATTGCTACACCAAGAAGGCGACATGCTACAGACGTGAAATTTATACAAAAGGAAGAAGGTGCTGTGATATGCAAATGATTAGCTTTTCAGCGCATTCAGACAAAGCAGGCGCCAGTAGCGACACCTACATTTTGTTTAAATGAGGAAATTGTTCATCCGGTTCCGCATACACAAATTGCATTTGAACATTGTTGCGTGGTGAAAAGTTGTTGTGATGCCTCGTGAAAGAAGGAGAAATGCGTACCAGCACGTTTCTGACTTTGATAAAGGTCGAATTGTAGCGTACCGGGATTGCGGTTTATCTTATCGCAGTATTGCTGCTCGCGTCGGTCGAGATCCAATGACTGTTAGCAGGATATTGAATCGATAGGTTCAGGACGGTAATACGGAACGCCATGCGGGATCTCAACGGAAACCTATCACTAGCAGCCGAAAAGACAGGCATATTATCCGCATGGCCGTAATGGATCTTGCAACCACGTCATGAGCCGTGAGTCAGGAAACGGGGTCGTTTGGAAGACTACAAGTGTCTGCACGAACAGTTCGACGACGTTTGCAGCAGCATGGACTCTCAGCTCGGAGACCATGGCTGCGGCTTCCCTTGACGCTGCGTCATAGACAAGAGCGCCTTCAATGGTGTGATCAACGATGAACCTGGGCGCACGAATGGCGAGACGTCATCTTTTCAGATGAATCCAGGTTCTGTGTACAGCATCATGATGGTCGCATTCGTGTTTGGCGGCATCGGGGTGAACACACACTGGCAGCGTACATTCGTCATCGTTATACTGGCCCATCACCTGGTGGGATGGTATGGGGTGCCATTGGATACACGTCTTGGTCACCTCTTGTTCGCATTGACGGTGCTTTGAACAGTGCACGTTAAATTTCTGGTGTGTTACGACCCATGACTCTACCCTTTATTCGAGCACTGCGAAACCCTACGTTTCAGCAGGATAATGCCCGACCGCTTGTTGCCGGTATTGTACGGACCTTCCTTGATACGGAACATATTCGGCTGTTGCCCTGGCCAGCACGTTCTCCAGATCTTTCACCAACAGAAAACATCTGGTCAATGGTTGCCGAGCGACTGGCTCGTCACCAAACGCCAGTCACTACGGTTGATGAACTGTGGCATCGTGTTGAAGGTGCATGGGCATCTGTACCTGTACATGCAATCCAATCTCTGTTTGACTCAATGCCAGTTGTATAACTGACAGGCGTATAACTGCTGTTATTTCTGCCAGAGGCTGTTGTTCTAGGTACTGATTTCTCAGGATCTATCCAGCCAAATTTTTTGAAAATTTAATCACTTGTTATTTCTAGTTTAATATATTTGTCCATTAAATATCATTTTGTTCTCTGCATTTCTTTCTGGTGTAGCAATTTTAATGGCCAGTAGTGTAGTTTTTTTTTATGGTGGTCCTGTAGCCTTTATAAGCATTTAATGCATTATTATGATGCACTTTGTCTCTAGTTTATTTTTTTATCATTTTAATAATGTAAACAAATGTAACATAATCATTGATATAAATAAATTGAATTACATAAAAGTAATATTTCTTAACTGAATAGCAGATTTTTATCTTAGATTTTTATCTCACTGAACAAAATAATTAAAACCTATGTGTAACAAAAATTATTAATGTTATTAGATTGCTATACAAAAGTGCTTATAAAATCAGATGCTATTTACATTTTTCATCTTAATATTATTTGTATTGTTTGTGAATGTACTAATAATTGAATTTAACTGCTAATTCTCAGTGTCCCAGAAACTATTCAATTGTCACTCATTCTTAAGAAACTGAACAATTTAAAATTTTAAAATAAATATAAACATCTATTTAGATAACATAAAAATGAAAATTTCAGTTTATAAAATAAAAAAATTTCTTTTTATGTTATCTAAATGGTAGTTCATACTTTGCTTTACAATTTTAAACTGTTCAGTTTTTTATAAAATATATATTTCACAATTTATTTTTAATCAAACTTGTAGCACAAAATTTACGTACCATGTTGTAATTGTTCCATCTAAATACTTATATAGAACTAATTTTTCATATTGTTCGGCAAAAATACAATGTTTTTAAAATTGGCCAGGTTTAAAAAAAATATTGCTTAGTTTCAAATATTATCATTAGCAAGTACTTTAATATTTATTTTATAAAAAATTTTGATTATTTTGGATATACCAAATTTCACAGATCACATTCTTTATAAAGATATTTTCCTTTATAAAGATATTTTCTGAAAATCTTATTTTACAAATTTCAAAACAAAAATCAATCATATTTAGTAAAACATTGTTTGCATTTGTGTAGAATATTTTTTTTTTGTTATAACTTTATAATTATTGATTTCTTATGCAGTTTATTGATAGTTATGCCTGTGATAAAAATTCCAGTAGTATAGTATGTGGAGATATGTTAACTGTAACTTTAAGTGAGTCACACGTTGTCTATTATTTCCATCTTGTACTTACTGAAATAAAAAGTTATAATTAAACCAATCAAATTTTGGATTGCAATTCTGAACTTGTTTAATAAATAATAATAAAATAATATAAATTTATTGTAATGAAACAGAATAAATTAATATAAATTTATTCTGTTTTAAACTATTGCTAATTTTAGTATTGTAATAGTTTTATTTTGACGTTTTTTTTTTTTTTTTTTTTTTTTTAAAGTTTGAAATATTTAAAAAAAATTAAATAACTATATCAAAATCTGAAGTATCAATAATGTTTTAATTTATAGTCGTCCTGATAAGGATGAACAAATATTGGAATGGTTTGATTTAATATTTATATTTTCAGCAGAAATTCTCAACCGATGTAAAAATGATTCCTTTTTCAAATTGTATGAAATCTTTCTGATACAGCATGAGGTGAGTATTCTGTGTCTAAAAATATAGTAATATAATTTAGTTATAAATTAATTATTTCTTAAAGGCATGATTAATGATAATTTTGCATTTGACTGATCATAAATTTGTAAAGTAGTAACTTATTTAATGCTTTCTACGTAAAAAATGTTTTTTGTTTTTTGTTAATGCCATAATAAATAAATTCTGGTTCTAAGCATTATGGAGCTTTTTATATACATTAATTAAGATCCTTCATATTTAACATTTATGCTATTAAGCAATCATCTAGTCAAAATATATTAAAAAATTTTCTAGGTAATCAATCATGCATTTATATTGGGTATAAATTTGTGACTTTTTTCCAGAATAACGCTATCATTGTGCACATTTTTTTCCCTAGAAACTTTTAAATTTGAAAAACATTTTTGTGTGTGAGTGAGAAAAGACCGTGGATTTGCTTTTAGATATATTTTAAATTTATATGAAAAGCAATTTCATTCTAATTTTTGTTAAATTTATAAGTGCAATTTAAAACTTGACAAATTATAAAGAAGAGAGAGCAAATTAAAGACAGGAGAATGTTAGAAATGCAAAGAAAGGAAATAAATTAAAATATTTGTTAAAACATATGTATCATGTTAAATAAAAATTTTAAAATTCAGTCTAGTTAGCAGCTTCAGCCTGGAATTTCTATACGTGCGCAACTGTATTTTAAAGTAATGTTAAAAACATCATAATCATAAATTAGAGTTTCTTTCATATTTACGTTTTCCTTTTATGTAAAAAATAATATATTTGAAAATTTGAAACAGAAACAGAAACATGTTGGGGAACAAAGCATACAGCAGCGAAACTGCTTTTACTTCTTCATCATGGTGTATAAAAAATCAGACAGTAAGGAAATGAAATAAGTAGGAGGAGTCTGTTAACTAAGAGAAGAGGGGGGAGAGGGTTCGTCCGAAAGGCGAACGCATAATAATAAATCGAAAATAAAAACAACAATACAGGGGCATAGGAGAAAATCACCTCTTGCCTCTGAGAGAGAATCTTGAGTAAATATAAAATAAGTGAAAATTAGAAAATATAGACCCAGAAGATAAGAGAAATATATAAGATACAAAAAGGAAAAATATATTTACAGGGAATACATGTGGGTATAATAGGAAAAAATACTGGAATAAACGTACGTAAATAATAACTATATACAAAATTTACAAGTTGGAACGGAAATGACAGGACAGAACCGCGTCACTGAGGTAGTGTGCAGCCAGTGGTCTGGTTTTAGTGTCCACTGTTAGATTGATACAGTGGAAAATGTCATTAAAATTTGCCTCTTTGCAATTTTCGGCGTCATTGAAGAATTTAATGTTTAGCTTAGCTATATGATGTGAGAGATAGTCTATTTTCAGGTCTCTGTGAATGGATTTATTTGTTAAATAATAGGGTGCTCCGAGAAGGCTGCGTAGCATCTTGTTTTGGAATATATTAAGGGTTTTGATAGTAGTTTTATCTGCGGTACACCAAGCTGGGGATGCGTATGTTATAATTGGGCGGATCATGGATGTGTAAATAAGTTTTTTCATTTTGATGTTAGTGTTGCTTCTATGGCCAATAATCGGTCTAAGATGCTGAAGTGCTGCACGTGCTTTTGTTATTTTCTTTTTAACATGAGGTTTCCATGATAGATTTTGATTTATGGTGAGGCCTAGGTATTCGGCGTTTTCAACCAATGGAATTTCTTCTCCGTACATTGTGAGGTCTTCGGTTCGGATAATTCTACTACGAGGTTTCTTAATAATGATAGCGTTTGACTTGCTGGTATTAATTTCAATCTTCCATTTATTGCACCAATCTTCGATGCTGTTTAGTTTTGACTGTAATTTGGTGATTGCCAGGTTAACGGATTTTGATTTCTGGATAATGCCTGTGTCATCCGCGTAAAATGCGGTAATGCTGTTGTGAAAATTTGAGTGAGTCATGAATTAAAATTAAAAAAAAATTAGTAACAATTAGTGTTTACATTTAATGAAAACTTTAAACTAAGCTGAATACCATTTTTTTAAAGTTTTTTAGAAAGATGGAGCAATTCATCATAAGTGAGAACTTTTCTTTATAAACCATGTAGTAGAACTCTGATTATCAGTAAAATATCTCCATTTCCTTTTTGTACTCATCACTTTGAATTTGTTTTATACCAGAATCAGAAACTCAGCATCCATTAATTTAGGATTGCCTTCTTTAACAGTTGACAAAAAACTGTTGATTCTGTGACGAGGACGAGAATTAGTTTTTCTGTGTATATCACACATATCAGAGAGTAAAAAGGTCTCTAAAATAGTTTCACATGGTGTTGATGGAGATGAAAATGACGAAGTGCTTTTTGTTATGAAATGTTTTGATTCAGATGACTCAATTCGATCAGAATTTATGTGATCAGTGTAAAGAGTTACACCTGTTAAAGGTTCAGTTTACGTAGATTTTGTCACTACAAAAGAATCAATCGCTAGGGTTGGACGAGAAATTGAGGTATAACCACAATGTAAAGGTGTTGACCGATTACTTGGATAAGAGCTGCTACTCTTATTTGATGCATTGTTAAAGCGAGCTAAAACTTGTCCATCAAAACTTTTGCAATGAAATATTGCATCACTCAAGTTACTTCCTTCTATGAGGTTTCGTAGTTCATATTTTCTATAACAACATTTTTTTTTTTTTAATTAATTTTCTTCATTTTTCAACAAATATGTAAATACCATTTGACTTCGAACTAATTATTCTCTTAATGCTCTTATCTCAGCATTGATTTGGTCTCTTACATCACTTGGTTTAGGAGTTAAAAGTTTCACAGGTGACAAAGTATTTTTAGTATGCTTATCAGTATCTTCATAAGAAAAATCCTTCACATCTCTTATATCAGCTACAGAGTTTTGCAGTAATGATGAAATTGGAGTAATTTCAATAGATTTTTGAACATCAGTAATGACCTTTTTTTTCATAAGTCATACCTTTTCCTTCCAATTCGCAAATTTTGGAACTAGTAGATGACTTTTTAGTTCGTCAGTCTCAAATGAAGAAATCAAGCTTACTGACGATCATGTGAAAGCTATTTCTGACTTTAATAAACCTAAAATTGTAAAACAACTTCAGAGATTTTTAGGCAGGATTAATTTGTGTAGAAAATTGATTCCTGGCGCAATTGAAAATCTAGCAATTTTAAATGATTATTTGATTGATAGTAAAAAGAATGATAACAGGATTATTCAATGGTCAGAAGAAACAGATAGAGCTTTCAATTGTTATAAAGATAACTTGCACAAAGCAGCCACTCTTTGACCTCCCTCATCATCTGCAAAACTCACACTTATGGTAGATACTTCAGATAATGCACTAGGAGCTGTATTGCAACAGCATGTCAATGGACATTTGTAACCACTTGGTTTCTTCTCAGTACGTTTGACATCGACGCAAAGGAACTACAGCACGTATGACAGCGAATTTTTAGAAGCATATTCCTCAATTAAACATTTCATATATTTGCTAGAAGGTCATGAATTCTTTTTATTCGCAGATCATAGACCATTAATTTTTGCTTTCCATCAAAACGCAGAAAAAACTTCTCAACGAGAACAAAGGAATTTAGAATATTTAACCAATTTACAGTACACATAAAACAGATCTCAGGAAAAGAAAACATCATTGCTGATGCATTATACAGAATTGAGGAAATTCATATTCCAACTAAGATCGATTATAAAGTCACAGCTCTGGAGTTGGGCAAGGAATTAAGGAAATTCCAGATTCCTCCCTGAAACTTGAAAAATTCCCCATCATTGGTTGCGATCGCTTCATACACAGTGATAATTCCAAGAACATTATAAGGCCTTATATACTTTCAGCCCTTAGAAATTTAACATTTCACAGTCTTCATGATCTTGTACATCCTGAAATTAAATCTACAATTAAATTACTCTCTTCAAAATTCATTTGGCTATCAACCAACAAAGATTTCAGAAATTGGGCTAAAAGTTGCTTACAATGTCTAAAATCCGAAGTGTTAAGTCATGTTCACAGTCCTTTTCAACAAGATAAAAAAGACGATGGAGATTAACCTTGATATTTTGGGTTCTTTGCTATCGTCAAAAAGATTCCGATATTGCCTTACCATTATTGATCGTTACTCAGGATGGTCAGAAGCTATTCCAATTTGTGATATATTTGCTGTCACAGTAGCCGATGCTTTGCTTAAAAACTGGATATCTCGTTTCGTAACTCCGGAAATAAGATATAGATACAGATCAAGAAAGAAAGTTAGTTTGAATCTCAGCTTTTTCAAGAACTGTCTAAATTGATTAGGTTCAAATGAAACAGAACTATGGCATAACATCCACAAGCTAATGGGCGTATAAAAAGTTAGCATGGTACATTAAAAGCAACAATCATGTGCCATGAAATCTCAAGTTGGACACAATCTCTCACTATCATTCTACTTGGATTACGTACGATTTGGCTTTCTGATTTTGATTCCACTCCAGCAGAACTGTTATATGGAAAAATAATTAGATTACCATCCGATTTCTTAGATGAAATAACTTTCGAGCCACAGTCAGAATTCATCAAAAGTCTTAGAACCATATTTGATGAACACTGAATTGTGCCGTTTGTCAATCATTCCAAGAAAACACCATTTGTGTTCAAAGATTTGAAGACGTGCATTCATGGGATCATAAGAACTGACAGTCTATATAATAACCTATATCAAGTTATAAAACGTACCAACAAAATTCTTACTGTGAAATTAGCTAATAAAGATACAAATATATCAATCGATAGATGTAAGCCAAGCTTTACAGACAATTTGTTAGAAGATAAATGTACAAACGAAAATTTCCTGATACCTCCCCAAAATAAAAAATTGGAATCTTCAAACCAGCATTCATTGCCAAAGAAATTTCCAGATAAGAAAGCAAATTTGAAAGCCTTGTGCCTTAAAGTGCAACTGGCGAGGAGAGGTCGTGACGTTCGATTGCCAATTCGTTATTTGTAATACTTTGATGACATGATATGATATTTATCGTTCGAGAACCTCACTGGAGGAAGAGTTGTGTAGTGGAGTTCATATCAAGATTCAAACAATTAAATCAATTGAGCTAGCGCAAAGCCTCATTTAATTTTGACTTTAATATTTTTCTTTCATAAAAGTTAAATTTAAATGATCAGTCTGATGCAATTCTATTATCACCATGTTCTGACAGTTAATGCTTACCATTTCTATACTAAAATGTTTATATCAATATTTATAAAATTATTTATATGCTTTCTCATCTAATACTGAATTATGCTATGGAAAATAAATGTTTGTTATTTCTTCTGAAATCCACGTAATTAATACCATCAAGATACATCACATCGAACAAGTAACAGCCATATATAGAAAGAAATGGTTTTAAAAACATATTTTTTTGCTATAGTTTCTTGCAACGAAATTTAATTTTTAATTTGATTGAAATTTCCTTAATATAGATAAATATTTAATAAAATGAAAAACGTTTAAAATATAAAAATTTGAATATAAATTTATACACAACAATTGACAGCTTTAAACTGTTAACAAGTTTCAAAGAGCACAGAAATGTGATTTGCTTTTAATATTAAACAAATCAAATTTTTATTTATCTAATGTGGTTATATGGAATGGGGTTGCACAATTATTAAATCTATATGCTAAATAGTTAATGTGTATTCAAAATTGGTGAACAGTCTTATTTTTTATTTCACTTCTTTTTATTTGCATTTAAATTTTAACTTAACATAAAGAGATTTTCATCATAAAATAAAGTAACTTTGCTTAATTGTTTACTGCTTAAAATAACAAAAAAATATTTGTCCTTTGTTTTAACTTTTCAATGTAGAATGCAAAAAAGTAAATTTCAATCATGAAATTCAATTTATATAAGATACAAAAAATATATTTTTAAAAAGAAAAAAGTATTGGAATAATGTAAAATAGTTTATTTTCTATTAAATAATTCAAAATAAGATCCTTTATTATCCATATGAGCTACAAAATGTAGATACTTATAATTGTCGCCAAGATTTGTACTACCTATGGTTTCCTGAAAGGACCAATCTTGGTAACTATGCTTGATCCTACTCTGGATGACCAGATTCGTCTTATATAACAAAATGTAGACCACCCAAGACTGGCCCAATTTTGGACACCAATACTGGATCGAGGTAACGGCATAATTAGCCAATAAAGGGCCAAGATATTTTGCTACTTGGGATCCTTGAGATATCCAAAATTAAAATATCCATATATATCCAAAACTTGGATGTCTGCTTAATATCATAAAATAGCATTATTTAGAAATTAACATTTAGATATTGCAGAAATATTTCTTTGATGTCTAAAACTCTTGCAAATTGGATATCTAAATTTTATGAGGGTTAGATATATGACAGACATCAGAAGTCTAGGTACCATCTGATATATCTGCACTTTGTATATTTCTTAGATATCAACTATTTTAGCACTAGATCAAATATATTAGCACTAGATGTTGATTGTGCATTAATAAAAAGCTATACCCAAGTAACAAAATGGTTTAATTCAATGTTGGTAATCTTCCCAAAATAACCATATCCGGGACCATATCCATCTCCGCTTGGAAGTCACAGAGCGTACAGAACGGGATAAACAAGAGTCTAGCCAAAGTTGTTGATCATTTAGCCGCAAGCGTTACCAGGGTGCTCCACGAGGAGGTAGATCTGCATTGCACCCCTTGCTTAGCATTCCTATCCGTATAATAAAAATTCAGCCTAAAGTTTCGCATGCTTTTATTACAAAGATAAAATTTTATTGCACAGTTTGATTTTATTGCAAAGATTATGGGATGAGATTTCCCATAAATGAAGTTGTTCAAGCAAATATTTAATTTATACTTGGTTAAAATCCCAAGAAAGAATGTTTCGTCATCACATAGTTGTCAGTTTTGAACTGTTGCTCCATATATTTTGTTTTTACATTAAAGGTTGATACAGTAGTAAAAAATTGTATTCTTAAGAATACACTCTCTCTTCCATTTTTTTTTATCTTCAAGAGATCCGGAATCTCTATCATTGACAAAAGTCCTTCTAACATTCATACAGTAATTTTGATATTTATTCTATTTAGTTACTCTAAAAATTTTAAAGTTCGATTAAAAACAAAATTTTACATGATTTTTTTTTTTTAATAAATTTCAAAAGTCAAGAATAATTGAATGCATTCATAAATTAATATTTCAGAAAAGTAAGTCACATTGTGTTTGAACTTTTAATATTAGAAAAGTCTAAAAAACACTTTTTCTATTGATTTTCATTTGAAATTAAGTATTTGGTTAATAAAGCAATAAGCATGAGTCTGTAACTTATAGAAATTTCTTTTCACAACTGCTATGCCATGTTTCGAAATTTCTTAGTAAATATATTTATTGAGAAATTTCTCCATGGAGAAAATACTTTGATGATGAAAATTTCATTAGAAATGCTTTTCAGCTTTTGATAATCTTGGCATATTTATGGTAATCAAAAAGTAAAAAAAAAAAAAAAAATGCATTGAAATATCTGAACCATATCCACAATTAGATCCAATTTGAATATCTCGTATATATCGTATTTTATTTGATTTAGATACCGAAACATCTGACGATATCTTTTGGATTTTAAAGTTCGAGACATCTAAGAGATATCTAAAACACCCAAGAGTTATCTATCAGATGTCACAATACCCACAGGATATCCATTTGCTGTGGCTTAGGATATCATGGTGATACCTAAGAGACAAAGTGATATCCAGATAAATGTCCGAGAGATACCTCTAAGAAGTCTTAAGGATTTCAGTGGCTGTTTAGTCTGAGAAGATATTGAACCACTTTTCCATCCAGCTCTGTATTTGATTGTTCCAGATTGGCAATCTGTCTCTGTTGCATTGTTGAGGAAGGGTAAAGTGATGGTCACTACGCTGACAATTCGTGCTCCTCCAAATGTCGGAAAATTGTACGAGAGGATTTTGGTATTGTTGAACACAAGCCATTTACAGACTACGGTATTAGATGGGATTATATGGTTTGACAAGACCAACATTTGAAGCTCTCCCCTCTAGGGTGTTAATCCTAGACACTTGCAGACAAGAAAATTTTTTTTGTTCTTATTTCGAGATGAGAAAGCTGAACTGGCAAAATGATTTGAAATATGAAAATTTCATTGTAGAATTTTTACGCAGTGGTTCAGGTGTCGTTTGACGGTGGCAAATGACATCTAGTGACACCAACTGGCAGCCGAAGGGTTCAACAGTTCGTGGATTCATATCCCACCTATAGTATGGATGTTGGTAGCTGTTCGGAATCCCCGTTAAACTGTAGGTCCTGTTTTAATTAACCTTCGTGAGCAAAAATGAACATTGAGTGACAAACAAACCAAATTTGACATTACTACTACGTTAACTAAATGCTTTGTAATGATAAACATTTGCATGCTCCAACTTCTTTTTCCGTTTGATTTTAAAATTCGTAATTCATTCTTTGCTGTTGTCGGAATTTTAACTGTCCGCAATGTATTTAATCATTCATGAATTACCATACATTGCCTGAAATAACATTTCTATTTTCATAATCATCTTTACTTATATCACAATTCTTTGATAAATTAATTCTTAATTTTTCATCATCGATTCTTGTCTCTCTCTCATCTGGAATAGAGATAATTCACGTAAGAGACGCGGACGTAAATTGAATGACCTTCTGTTCAGAAATAAAAAAATACGTACTTCCAAGTAGTTATGGATGGCTGCCATACATTTTATTCAATTATCTATGAATTCCAAATTATCTATTGTCTCAATAACTGTAGAAGTTATGAATAAATAAACTTATTTTACGTAAATCTCTAAAATTGAAACATTTTTGCAAACTTTCTCAAAATTTTTATAATTTCTTTGCGAATAAACCCGGTTTTTTCCCAACTTTACAACATGACATATAATCATTTCAATATTCCACATCTCAGTTAATTAAACCATTTTTCCCAATGATATGACTTTCTTTTGGCACAAGGAACAGAATTTAAGGTATCTGATGTAGTGCAGAATTAGTGTGTCATCGTAAACACCGATGACCCAGCGCAAAGTGGTTGGGTTCTCGTAATTCAGTAACTGACAAAGCAGAGAACTCTTCAACAAAGTCTGCCACTCTCAGAAGTAGCATTTCACTTGGAAGACATTGCGACCAATATCTTATGCTTCAAGCCTCAGTAGCGAACACAATAAACGTATTTTCAGTTATTTGAATCACAAAACTCCTTACCTTTTGGTAACAAGACAGTTTTCTCAATACGGCCACTGATACTTTTTCAATTAAAATATAAAATTCTGATATTGTGTAACACCAATCTTAAAATTTAATAGTATTAAAATTATGTTTCTTAGGGTGTCAGATGAAGTATCTTTACTTCAATTTTTAACACAAAAATCTTTATCCATTTGGAAATTGAAAGATTATCCGAATTGAATATTGTTTTAACTAAAATTTTGCAGCATCACATAACTTTTTATAATAATAGTAGATATTCGTTTTTACGAGCACTCACGATTTTAAAAATGGTAGCTGATCCTGAACATGATTCCATACACGCATTGGTAATTTTAATTCAAATTTATGAACTATCTTTGAAATTGTTTTTTACTAACTCATTTTCATGAATTTTTTGTTGAGAAACTTGGATCGACGTTTTATTGGGGAAGCGTACGTCCTTCGAATTATGGATAACTGTTAATATTGAAATCCAGGATTTTCTGAACAATTCACGTGGAATTCCACTTACTCTAACTCCCGTTTTAAAGGCATAATTATTTGCTTCAAGTAAGTACTTTATCTAGGAACAATCATGGTTTTGAATTAGCGTATGAAATTGGCATTCTAGGTACATGTACTGATTAATTTATTTTTAAAAATTATATCAAAGCCATTTCTTCAAGCAAGTGTTATTGAAGAAATCATTGCAGCTGAAGAAAACAAACAACTTTTTTTAATAACTTGAGGAGTTACTCAGACATGAAATTCAAAAAGAAACCCATTGCTGATCAATTTTTAATGATCAGATGGTTAAATGAGAAGTTAATTAAAAGGTTTTCAGATATCAATCAAGAAGAAAATGACGCAGTTTAGTAACCGTCAGTAAAACAGATGAATGTCTAACAAGTTATTTTTTTGAGAAAAGGAGTAAAATGTTTGTCTACATTACTGTGTTTTCCATTAACAAAATAAAAGTAGAGAATTATTTTTAAATATATTTTGCACATATTTCTTATATAGAGTACATACTAATTTTCTATAATAGAACTTAAGAAATTTAATGCTTGTATTTATAAAACAAGGGATATCATTAAAACTAAGTTTTACATAATAATTACAAGGTTTACATTTAAAACTCATCTATTCTTTTTTAGAATTATTAAAATATTAATCTAATTATTATATGTTTATGTCAAACATTTTAAACTACCAGCCACTGTATATCTATATTAAAGAATTATATGTTTATTAATTAATAAAATATTTATGTTTTGGTATTTTATTACATAAATGATTTGATACTCTAAAGCTTCATGCGTGTGTTTAATTTTGAAGCACAAAAGTTCTTTCAGTTTCTTTGCATACTTAAAAGTATTTTACATATTTAGATTTCTCTCTCTCACACACAGTTTTTTTGTATAATTTTCAACATTTCTTGAGTTTAATTGATACATTTCGTTAACCAGAGCTTTAAGCTTCTCATTGTTAGTTTTTTTTTATGTTAATCTAAATATTTGCTAATTATTTTATGACTGATATTTCTTAGGTATAGAATGTATCAATGAAACTTAAGAACGATTGATAGATTTAAAAAAATGTTCTAATACGAAATTGTTGTTATTCAAAAAAGATTTTTTTTTTTTTTCGTTTTCACTATTAAATAATGAAAACAAATTGTAGCTATTTCTCTTCAATGACAATGATATTGTCTATAAAAATATAACAGGAATTTATAATGGTATCAAACAGGCTTCACAACAATTTTGAAATCTCACATATATGGTTCTAAAAATTTAATCTTTTATAAAATTCTTTGAAAAGTCACTTTTCTGACGATAATTTTAGATGAATTAAACAACGAAAAAATAAACTCATTTTACTAAAATAACTCAAAGGAAAAAAAATAAATAAATAAAAATAAAAATCAATAGTTAGAAACTGTTTTCCTTAGCATTTTATTCTGAATACTTAAAATAAAATTTATACATCCACATTCTGGATATTAATAACAATTTTTTTTACGTTAATAAAAATAATTCTGAGAACTTTTAGGAAAACAAATTCAGAATTTTAAGAAATTTCTATAATTTAAAACATTGCAGTTAGATTTTATATTTGATTAGATTCTGCAATTCAGTTTCATTTATAAAAGCATTTCTTAAAGAAGGGCTATCTAATTTATCAGAGAGGATATTAATATAAAAAATTAATATGCAACACAATTAAAAAACTTAAAGCTATTTTACAACTTCATAATATTAATTTTATGCTTCATTACTTTACTGAGTTTTTAGTCCACTAATGGTATACATGCCTAGAATAAGCATAAAATCTTAATAATATATAATACAAACACATAATATCCCTATTAATAAAGTAAATATAAATTTTACCAAAAATAATATGCATTTAAAGGTGAATAATCTTTTCATAAAAGACGTTTATGTCTTAAGGATTAAAATATTTTTTAAAATTTTACAATATGTATATAAAAAACAAAATACGTACAGAAGTTTGCTTCTTTTTAAATATAAGCTTTTTAGGGGTAGAAACCATGATGTTAATATCCAATATGCAACTATGATTCTAGTCATATAAGAGAAACATTTCTTTTAGATAATCCAATATAAAATTAGCTTCTATTTTCCTACTTTTTGAATTTGCTTTTATTTTAGTATTTAAAATTTTAATGATTTAGATAAATAAATAGATTTTTTTTTTATTTAATATACCCTATAACTGAATTTTGCTTTGTATTCTGTATTCCAAAATAATAGAGAAATTCTAAATATAACTCAAAATTGACTTTCAAAATTAAAAGCTTTTAAGAGAACCCCAAAAACAGTTTGTTTACCAAAGAATATTTTACTGAAATTAATTTAAATTATATATTTTGAGAAAATACATTGTTAAATCAAGAAAATTCCTCACATTTAAATTGAATTAAGTACAATTTGTGTAAAACACAGCAAATATTTATTTTTGAGTTTGATAATTTGATTTCAGAATCAAAAAAACTTAGAGCAAAATATAAATGACTATAATATAGTAATATATTCACGCTTGTACAGTAAACTACAGGATTTATTCTAGCATATGGATTAAAGTGTTTTTAAAGCAATTAAACAAATTTAAAAATATTATCCAAATAATTAAAAGTAAATTCATTTAAAAAGAAATGAAATCTATGCTAGTACAAACTGATGTCAAGGTAAAAAATCAGGTATTTAATAAATATCCTAAATAAAGTTTGCACTCTACATGGAGGATACTTATAAGAGTGAGATTAGTAATTAAAAAAAATAAAAAAGTTTTATTCTGACAAGTTATCAGTTGCATCATTGTTTATTTAAGTCTAGCTTTTATATTTTTGGGACATTTAAAACAATTACTATATATTTTTTTAAGTTGGTTAATTTTTATTCTTTCTTTTGCTTTGATTGATTATATTGAATATTTTTTATTTAGAATATTTATTGAAATGTAATGCACACAATTTTGTTACATAAAATACACTACTGTAATTAAATGATGAAATAAATAAATAAATAAAATAAAAACTATAGCTGGGCAACAATTATGTTTCCTTGACTTATGTATATTATTTTCTCCGTTTTTTTTAATTATTATAATTACTATTAAAAAGATTTAAATAATTAAAATAAAGTTACTGAACTAACAATTATATGAGATGCAAAGCCTATATGAAAAATTTACATCCGATAAGGTATAAGAATAATTTATTGTACCATATTCATGAAAAAAATCAATAAACAATTGGATTTAATAATGGAATGCCTAATTCATACTGCATGCACTGTTTTATCACATAAATGTGAACCTTGCTCAACACAAATAAACTAAACTAAAAAAATCAATTTTTATTCTGTATTTAAAGTTTCTATAACAAATTAAGCAATTAAGTATAAATAATAAGAATTATGTTTCAGTCCTTTCCAATTTTTAAACAGAATTTTGATATCATTCAAGCAAAAATTAAGAGGCTTTGTTTGACAAATTTTATTTTCACATCATGCATATAATGCACTGACAGCTGTTTTATCAATCTTGAGAAAAATAATATTTTCCTAATCTTCACCACCTTCTGTAATAAAAACAAAATATTTGTTAAAGTATTTTCACAAAAATACTGAACTAATATTATGATATATATTTATATATATAATAAAACATAAGTTACCATTCAATTCATCATCACCATTTTCATTGTCATCTTCATCATCATCTTCAGTATCGAAAGTATTATCAGGAATATCATACAACCGAATAACAGGCTATTAAAATTACCAAATGAAATGAGTTAACACAAAAGTTAAATATTCATTATATAGAAATAAAATAAGAAAAATTTAAGATTATAAAAGGGGACCATAAGTGTATGAAAAATTTGCTTCAATATTTGAATAAGAGAAAATATATAAATTGGTAAATAAATGCTAAGAATTTTTTTTTAATTTATTGATTTTACAGACTAGATATTGAAAGAAATTAAGAACTATGTATTCATATAGCAAATAAAACTTAAAAACTATGCTTCCAGAACTGCACACAGCATTTAGCCTTTGATAAAATTTATACCTGAGCTATTTCACAATTTTTACAATGCATTATAACATTTTATTTTCTCAAAGAAATTGAGCATGCAGTAGTAGCATGCAGTAAGTTAAAGATCAAAATAGCATACCTTGTTTGGATCTTTCATAATTAAATACTTTCCTTCTTTCAATTTCATACATGTATCTATAATACAACGTAAAATACCCCAGGCGTTATCCATATTTAAATTTATTTGATCAGCAAACTCTTTTGGCTTAAATTGTTGAGTACCCAAGATAGCATGTTTAGCAGAATCTCTTACATGGATACGAGAAACATACCTATGAAATACAGACAGCAAACATAAGCATTTAAAGAATATAGTAACATTCTTGTAATAATAAATCAAATCATAAGTAAAAGCAATACCCAAATTTAATTTGATCAGATCCAGCAAGAAGAGCTTGTACTGTCCATTTGGCTAATTTGCATGAATTGTTCTTTAATTCATTAGCTAAAACAGCACCCCTTTGAGTATCTAGTTTTTGACGCCAATCTATTCCACCAGATGCCTAGAAAATATGATTAAAATACATATATTATTAGGAATATGTTTAAAAACTGATAAGGGACAGCCAGACATTTTTTTAGAAAATTCTTCATGAATTCTTCTTGATAAAAATGGATTATTACACAATAAACTGCTTTTTCATTTATAAGGTTAGAAATAAGAAATGTGAGACACAAGAATAATGAGATACATTAATACGTAAACATACTTAAAAATTAAAGAAAAAATGTTCACTATAGTATCTTTGTTCAATCTGTAATGGGGTAATTGCCATTTTGAAATTAAAAATCAGTGATGCATATTTAAATAATAATTTAAAAAAAAATCTGGAACATTTTAAAAAAGATTAGCATTTATATTGAATATAAACATCAAACACGTTAAATTTGGCCACCTGTCCATCATAAATAATAGGCATTAAACATATTTCTGTATTGTTTAGTAATGATAACAAAAATCATTTGCACATAGTTTTGATTTTTAAGCTTGAAGTACCACAATGTTTCTGTCTCTAAATTTATACAATGAGAAGTTACTATTTATAAGCATTTTAAACAAATTTATAGCTACAATGAATAATCATATATCCATTTCTCTATACATGAATTTATTTTCATTTATTTATATTTTTAATTAAAGGACAAACTTTGAATAGAACTAATAAATAGAATAAAATACATCAGATGGTTACCTATTTAGCAGAGAAAAGTAATTTCAAAGGAAAGAATAAGTTTTGGTATACAAATAAAACATTGAAATTTATTTCAATGAAGAAAGAAATTTATATGAAATTCATTGGTACTCTTTGAATATTGATAAATAATATGTATTATTAAACATATCAATATTCAATAAAATTTATAAGTATAAATATATAACAAAAATAAATTCCTTTAAATTTCACATTTTAAAAAGAAAATATTAATGATATTTACTCTAGGATCCCATTCATTTAAAGCTTTGATATTAATAAATTGAGTTTCAGAATTTGGTCCCAGCATAACAGCATCATGTTCACATCTAACAACAAGCTCAACACCATCCCCAAGATCCCAAGAACGATACCTATAAAAATTGGAAGACATATAAATTAGAATATTTCAGTTATGGTTCTTGAAAAGAATTATAATAATTATTTTGTAGTGTCAAATAGCTCTGAAAATATTAGTTAACTTTGAAAACAACATTTTCAAAAGTTAAATAACTTATGAATGTAGATATATGGTATTTAAATAGTCGAACACTAAAATTACTAAATAGGAATTCAGATTTTTGGAAGAATAATTAACTACTTTATGCAAATAATAGAACATACTAATCAATGTACTATTATTATTTTGGAATTAACGGTCATTTTATAATGAAGAACATAATCATTGTGTTTTGGAGGAAAAATATTTAATAATTATTTAGCTTTGTCAATATAAAACTTAACTGGTGCCATGATTAATTAACATAAAATATTCATTGTGTGCAAGACACAGTTAAATATCTACTTAATAATAAACAAAAAGTGCCTAAATAATTTGATGATTATTTCACTGTGTAACTTATTTGGCAATCTATTATTTAACCAAATAACAGGGTCAGAAGGGGAAAAAAATCTAAACTTTTAAAAATGTTCTTACTTAATATCACAATAATTTTAGATGGTTAAAATTGCGATTATTTAAAAAGATTTTGAAAATTCAACTAAAAAAAATGGTTTATAGGTAACATTCAATGAAATAAGAAAAGGAAAATTTAATTATTATTACATTTTTTATAATTGTATGATATGAACTTGCAGTATTGCACAATTACTGAAAATTCTTAGGTAAAGAATAATTCATTAATAAAAATTCTTGAAATGTTTTCTTTCAACATAATAATTAATAAAATAAAAACTCAACAAAATGTATAAATCACCAAATGTTAGAAACTCCTAATATCAATTTTTTCCAAATTTATTTTCCCCCAATATTTCTATCATTAACTTACTGTAATTTTCTTATATATTTAATATATATATATATATATATATAATGAAATACTTATTTTTACCTATAAGCTACTGATGCTACTTCTCCATCTTCATCAGTCTGAAGAAAAGGATTTGCATTTTCAAACGAATATTTTTCTTCACCCTAAAATGTTTAATAATTTCAAAACTGTATCATACAAACCAACTTTAACAATGAAATATTAGTAATGAAACATTGTAATAAACAAATAATCACATTTTTTTTATCTTGGATAATTTTTACAGTAATTAAATCATAAGGAATGATTAACTTGGACTCTACTTTATCACTTCCTTAAGAAATTTATTGCATATAGCATTATAAATTATTTAAAATGTATATACTTCAGGAAAAAACTAAATGAGAAATTTGCTCCTCAAATAAATCCATAGTACAGAATGATTTTCAAACAAATTATAAAATACATTACAACTTACAATTTTTACTTGTTACTTTTATTTAAAACCATGGTTATTTAAATAAAAAAAAACTTTTATTTAAATAAACCATAGAAATGAATAATTAAATATCGTTTCAGCATACATATATTTCAATCCATTATAAATATATTTATGCTTGAGCAATTTTTGATGTTATTTTTGGACAATTTTTCATGGTTTTTTAAGTTTTGAAATGGTTTTCAACTAGCTGAAAATGTGTGCTTTTGGTTTTGAAAGTATTAATTTTTTGCAAGCAAAACTAATATACTAATAGTGAACAGAAAATTTAAGAGATGTATATAAAAAGACATGGAAACTAAGACTTAAGTGAACTTTATTTTAAAATGATTAGATGGGGTGAAGCTATGTTATTTTTTTCTGACTGTCTAATTCAGGTGTTAAGGAAATATTAGTATCATGAGAAATAAGAAAACTATAAGATAAGATTCTTTTAATTAATCCTTTGTTAGTTAAATCAAAATATAAAGCCCATAAATAAAAGAAAGCATGCACAAATTAATTACTTAAAAAGATTTGAGTACTTTTAATTAACAAATGTCTGGATCTTAAAATTATAATTGTTATTGAAAGCATTCTCCAGGTGCATAGCATTCCTGCACCTCAGTACTGGATTGATAAATAAAATCCAGAGAAGGAAATAAAAATGCTTTCCTCCATTCTATTTGTATAACCAATAGTTACATGTACAGAATTTTAAATTCATTCAACTTTAAAATCACAAATCAAAGTTTGTTATCCTCAACTAAATGTCTTGATAAAAGGAAAATGAAATAGAGAAAAAATTCAGTTACATTTTGGTTAAACTAAAATTTTTCGTAATGAGGACAAAACAAAACAGCTTCATCGTAATATATATATATATGTAGCACATAAAATTATTCAAATACATTTTACTTAAGTTTTAAAAAAGCTAAAATTAAAAAAATCATTTTGAGAAATATAGTAATTTTACAAACAAATCACATCTAGAATTAAATCCCTATTTACTGACAAAAAACCAAAATTAATCATTTATATATATATATATATATATATAAAGAATTCCAGATTCATAAAAAAAGATAAATTCTGAAAAATCAGAAAGTTGGTACTGATACTTTTGAAGATAATCTCATTGGGCAAGTAAAAATATCAACATAAGCTAACCAAACATTTAGCATTGAAACATAGTTTTATAAGATGATCATTAATTTCAGCTTTCATTATTACAATTCAAACAGGTATAAATGAAAGTCATAGGAAGATGATGAAGCATGATAACTATTAGATTGTAAAGAGAAATTTACAATCCATTTACTATCTAAGAAATTTACTGTATTCTTCAAAACACAATGTCAAAGCGCAGATAATATTGAATACTAATTTATTTTCAGGATTTTGATAGTTTTATGTGATTAACTGATAGCCATAAATGAAATTTCTTTGAAACAAATGGAAATTACACAATTTTTTGCATATAATCTCTTTCTTGAGACACAAGAGTTTTCTCTCAAGATAGATTAGTGATTTTAATAAGCAAGAAGTCCTAAATTTTTTTAGGAAAATGTGTAGAATACTGTGGATTAAATGAAAATATGGACAAAGAAATATAAGTTATTAAAGAATTTCCCATTTCTTATTCTTAAGTAAGGAATTTGCAATTCAAGTAACAAACATTCTCTTCATGTAGTTATTTTTTTAAATTCTTATTTACTCTGATTTGATCTTTTCTTATAGCCTACTATATTTAACATATTCTTTTAAAGTAACTATAATTAAATGTTTATTAAATATAATTAAAATATATCAAATTAGTTGCCAAACACTGAAATTTAAAATTTTTTAATATAAGTCAATAATAAAACAAAAGGTTTGAATCAGTTTTATAGACATGAAAACATATATTGAGGATTCATGCTCAACAGCTACAATGCAAAGTAAAATTATAAGACATAACTTTACAAAATTACAAATATGATAGCACTGGATTGTGAAGAACTGAAGAGAAAAAAGCCATCAAATCTTTTAAATTTTTAGCAATCAATGCTATCATATATAAATCTGCTTCCCCACCTTTTTTTTTTATATAAAATTCTTAAAGTTTATTTAGTAATTCTATAAAGTTAACAGGGGTAGGAGTACTGAAATTTTTTTTTCAGGACAATATTTTCAAGAAATATCAGGACATTTTTCAGGACATATGTCAATAATTAAACAAAACCAATGATACTTTTACATACTAATTTTTGTTTTATGAATATAACACATTTTAGAGAGGAGTATACTATTTAATAAATTTTGAGTTTTTAATTTTTAATACAAAAATGTGAAAAATGATACAGAAATTTAAACTTTTTATACTGAACATTTTTAAAAACTAATAAGTTACATGATAAATGCTTTATATTACAGTAAATTTATATGTATAACTACTGTTCATTTTGAACTGGATGCATTAGCATTTAATTCCAATAATTTAATACTATTCTTTTTCAACTAATCAATCACAAATGCAGTCTCTGCATTAGCAGCAGATAGCATCACTTGTCTAACTTTCACATCACTCATGATTATCACTAATAGCACATGCTATTTTTTATTTGCATCATCCAAAAGTTTTTGAGGTGCACCCTTATTATCAAGCAAATATTATCAAACAAATTTTTCTTTTTTTTTCTCTCTCAAGTTCATTAATTTTTTTAACAAATGCGATTTTTTAAACTTTTTTTCACAAGTACCTTTTATGTCTTCCTCTTCCTTTCTTTTCTTCTCTAATTGTGTTGCATCTTTTGATTTTTGCATATATGATGCATATTCTGCATTTGAGTTTTTTGAATATAATACATCATTTCTTTATATATGGAATGGACGAAACAGAATTGCCATGCATTCGAATAACATCATGACAAATCCGTAAACTTTGAACGGTTAATTCCAATAAAGCTCTCTCCTTTGTCACAACACAATTGTTAGTCGAAAAAACTTTTTCTGGTTCGGAATTTACATTTAATAACGACAGACATGCTTCAATAATAACTTTAGAAAGAGTAGGATGTTTTATATAACCACCAGCATCTTTTATATTAAAAACTGCATTCCTATATTTACAGATATTTTGGTCATTATCATAATCATTCGAAAGCAAAATGGCATCTTCACACATGTAAAGAATCCACTATTCATTCATCTTATCAAAGTCTGAAGAAGTTTTATTCACGAGGAATTTGTTAAATTAATCTGCTAAATGAGCTCCTAGACTCTCCCTCTTTTTATTATAAGGAGACAAACACTGGAAATCTTAGAGTAAAGGATTTATAGAGAGTTTTTGAAGCAAATGCTAAGAAGTAGCTATGTAGCAACTTCTGACACTTCGTAGAAATGTTTTATCCGTAAGCTTTTCCCGTATTGCTGTTGCTCCATGACCTATTTCAATCTTGTTTTTAAGTTTAACCAGTTTTTTCCTGAATCAACATTTATTTATAGCAACTTTACTCCCTTTTTTTCACAGATTTCTTCTGGATTTAAAAATTTGAACATGATACTGCGAACAAGTTAATTTAATTTACTGCACATCACATGTACTAAAGGTTAAGACTTTTTGCATTAGAAATATATATGGTTCAAAAGTTTTACAAAAAATGAAACAAAATGCTGATATGCCTGAGTCTTAGGGTCTTTCAAATGATTTACAATCCAAAGATGTCTATCAGAAAGAGGATATTTCGACTCTTTAGATACCTTAACAATAAAATATTCTTTTAGAACATAATATTCCTCATCGATTTTCTCACAACTTGACCCCAAAGTTAACCAACTTCTCTCAACATAACGAAGGAAACTAAATCTAATTAAAGTTTCTTCCAGTATTTCCAACAGTAATGAATGATAATCTTCTCATCTTGAAAGGGATAGCGTGAAAAATTGATGAATATCTACAGCAAATCTATCAATAATACAATCAATTGTATCAATACCCTTACATAGTGCTCCATGGATTATGTATAAGCAACAAGCAGATTAACACATACCTAAATCAATTAGTAATGGTAAACTATGCTCTTACTCAATTCACAATTTATTTGCTTTAAAACAGCTAAATTAACTCTTAGTCCATTCATTGACAACTGCATTAATTTTTCTAAATGCAAGCCATTATTTTCAATAAAATTGAATAAAATTTTATTGGCTTAGAATGTTTTAAAAAATGTGATTCGAGGTAACAAATGACTTTTTTTCCTTGTTTATCAGAACAATAGATGTAAATATCCAACTGTTTCTTTATTTGGTTTTTAGTAGTTTCCTCAAAAATTAAAACAAAATGTGAAGTGCCGATATCCCGAAACAAAAGAATTTAGAAATACGGAGCTAGTCCAAAATTAATCATATATCCGACTTTTTATATAAAATAATTTGAGATTTTTTGCTACGGAGGAATCGTCAAAAATTTCTCCGTGAATGTTAGCTAAATCTTTCAAAGTTGAAAAAGAATAATTATTTTTTTTTATTGCCACCAAAACTAAAATGGTTTTCTCTGATGTTGTTTTGGGAAGCTATGATTTGTTATTCACTACTACAGTCGATGTCGAGAATTCAGATGAAGATGACTTGATAGTAAATAGTATTTGATTCTTGTAACAGCTCATAGCTTTCCTGTGTTTTAATCTGCATGAGCAAGCACTTGTCTAAAATCCATATTTAGAGCACTGAATTTGTTTTTGCATGCGAAACACTCCATAGAATGAACATCGTCAACAATTCGGCATCATGTCTTAATTACGCATTTATTCCCATCTTGCATTGCCGATCATTTATAGGAAAATTTCATTTTCCTCGGCATTTTTAAAATAAAATTAATTTTTTTCAAAAAATACATTTTAAAGTTGCTAATAAACAGTCTTCAAAACACCCATCAAAATTGTTCAAAATGACGCGTTACGCATTTCACGCATGCGCATAAACGTAGGCAAATAATTCTCACAATTTTGCCATCATTATTAATTGTTGTATAAATACTAAAAATAGAATCTTTCGACAATAAAGGCAAAAAATAGAATTTAATGGTTAAACCAAACCTAAATTTTTTTTTATGTCAGACATTCGTGACCAGTGGCAGAAAATCAGGCGGAGACAAATGTTTGGCAACCCTATTTCCTGTTTGAAAAAGAACAAAAAAGGGAAAAGAATTTCTTTTTGAATAGAAAGCAATTGAAAGAAAAAATATATTCCACAGGAAGAAAAATTTACCACTGAAAGATGTAAAATAATTAAAAATTAAACTTTCAAATTAATATAATAAAAAATTAAGGAATTCCAGGATTTATTTTGTAAAATAAGGACATTTCAGGACGTTTTTTAAAAAATCAGGAATTTAAGGAATATCAGGACAACTCCGAGACCTGAGTTAATGGAAAAATCAATTTCTCTTTTTCCTGCCATCCTTTTTTGAGTCTTTTTACAGTATATTCACAAATATTTATTTCTTACTAATCTGGCTGACTGATACTTAAGTTCTAGGTAATTTTCATTACCTTAGAAATGTAAATTAAGAAACTGTGAGACTTAAATTTAGAATGCTGAATAACTAAATTTTCATACCAGATATTGATATTGCATATGTGCATTTTTATTACTTGACAAGTTTATATATGAATAATATGTGAATAACTAGAAGAGTACAAGAAAAGAGTTTAAGCATTACAAAAATTTATCAATGGTAACAAAACATAGAAGGGTTAGGATATTATCCAAATTTAGATATGTGAACAGTTATCACATTAAAATTTATTGTGGGTTAAAATTAATAATATGAATTGATAAGAAAACTTCTGCCATCAATATAATTTAATGAGAATAAATAAAAATAATATGAGAATTAAAGACAAAATATTCATACCATTTTTAAAACTTGTTGAGAGAAATTATGGTTAATAAAGGTTGCTTCCAAAGCCAAATTACGGGGAGAGTTAATACTATTTCCTTCTTCATGTGGTGGCTCTGCAGCTGTTTCATTCACAGTTAACAAATCTACAAAAATTTCAAATGGTATTTGTTAAAAATCATTTGTGAAAGGAAACATGAATATTTAAAATAAAAAACTATGAAAGCGATAAATTAAAAAATTTTTTAAAAAGAAAGAAGTATCAAAAACACATCATTTGGGGTTTTAAAATTATGTTCGCATATTTTAGATATCTAATCCATACAATTCAGAATTAAATAGATCTTACAGCAAGATGTATGCCTATTATTTACATAAAATAAACAAGGAACTTATGATAAACTGTACAAGTTAGCACTTCTAACATAACACACAAAAAAGTTTTTGATAAAAAATATTGATTTAAGAATACATTAGAACATATTTAAGCTTTCTTTTTATTTTAAATGAAATGTATCTCTTTTTGAAATAGCACAGTAATAACTTAGTTTTAATTATATGAAGAAAATCATCAAAAGTGGGTTTTCTTAGCAGTTACTTATAAAGTAAAAATAATTTGACTTGGACAAGTACACTTGGAGTAGACTTCGAACTAAAGATCAATGTTTGAAATGGGAATTAACTCCACAAACTGTTGAAATGAAGGCTATTTTACTAAACATTCATTTACTAGCTTTTTTCGAATTTTAAATTAGGTTGGTTGGTTTGGTTTTATGGCGCAAGGTCCAAAATGGACAAGCTGTGCCAAATTTCAAAATAGCATATTTCATCTCAGAAATATTAAAAGAAATCATTAACCTCTATAATTTATATGATAATAATTCTACAACTTTTTACTAAGTACAAAAATTAATTTTTGAAATTCTTTTAAGGACTAACTCAAGTTATTTCCTATGAAGCAGTTATAAAATTTTCATATTGTATTTATGAATCTTCAACACACAAATTATTAAATTGGACAGGCATTTACTTATTGGCTTTAAAAATCATAGAATTCTAAACAATGGAGAGTAACATTAAAATTTAATAAAAAAAAGACATATCATAAGCATTTGAAAAAACAAGACTAATATGCACAGCCAACAGATTTCTAAATTTCATAATTCACCACAAAAAATATTATACTAAGAAATTCATAAAATCATTGATGACTGTATTTCTACAGTCAGTAGAGATATGTGATGATAAAATGAAACCTATAGAGTAATTTTTAAATAAAATTTTCTGATTCAAAAATTTCTAGACACAATTTTAACTAGATTTAAGCACTTTTCTGCCAAAAAAGTATTAAGTTATTTATAAGACTTTATTCAATTTAACTGACTTTTTAAAATTTTTATTTCAAGTTGTGAAAGAATATAAGATATTTTTTTCATTTGGATTTAAACATTTTCATATTAATGTTTATTTTATAGATTTTGGTTTTATCACTGGCACTACAGAAAAGTTTTTAAATAAAGTAATTAAACCGAAACTACTGTTAAAATATATTTGATAAGAAAATAGAGGGCATTTTCCAAATACTTGTGTAGAAACAATTTCAAAAATTTTCTGCAACTCACTCGATAACAATTTATATTATAAATTATTAAATTAAACTATTATTGAATCTTTTTTAACTTAATATTAAAAATAACCATTAAAATTAGAATCATAAACAACAGTTTATATAGTTTAATTATGTACACACAGACACTGACATTGAATTGGAAAATAATATTCAAAACGAAGATCAATTATATAAGCCAATAAAATGGCATCAATAAATATTATAAAATTTAAGTGTATTTTTAATCATTTATAGAGGAAGTGCATTGAATAGTACATTAAATTTACTAATTATACTTGTTCCTCTTGTAATTGGTCTTATGATATCTTCTATTATGATTATTAACATAAATTTATTTAGTGATACAATAATCCTACTACAGAAAAACATGCATTAAAATTTATTTCCTCCCAGATATCCCCATTATAAAAAATATAGAGAATAAAATATTTAATTTCTGATAGCTGAAAAAAAATATATATATACAAAATAATACTCACCAAATTCTGAATCATCTCTTTTGTCAAAAAATAACTTATTACCAACACGCTGTAAAAATAGGTGCATATAAATTAGCAAACTGTCAGATTGAAAAGTTGACTAATTTTTATGAAATTTTTTTGAACTTTAAAAAGAAACATAAGAGAGTACCTGTACAACAACATCCCATGAATAAACAGAACGGGTAGTACACATAAGAGTGGCAATAATAGCATCTGTTGCAAATACATTGCCTTCAGATTTGGTTAACTGAAAAAAATATAAAAAAGAATTTGAGAAGGAAAAACAGAAAAAATAATAAACGATTAAATGAATTGTAATTACTTCATAATATAATTGTACTACATATAGAATAATTTTAAAATAATACCTTTCTAATAATTGGATCATCAGTTGTAGTTACTTTATGAAATATTCTATTAATCCTTTGTAATGGTTTCTCCATTTTGCAAGTAACACGGTCATATGTTTTATCATAATATTCCACTGCTCCACATGTATAACTAAATTTAAAAGAAAGAGACCAACATTGATTCATGAGAAATAAAATTCAAGCACTCATAGATGTTACAATATAATATATGCTACATACATATTACATACACACTTCAGTTACCTCAAGTGTAAGAGTGAATAGGCATATATTTTAAAGAAATTTTTATAATTTTATATTTACAAAAATATAATTATTTTTAAATATCATTGAAATACAAGGAATTAATACCAAATAAAAATAAAAGCCAATTGAAATATTTACATTGCAGGCATATTTGATTTTCTTAAATATAAAAAAAATCACTTTGAATTTGATATAACCCACTAAATAAACATGTTTGATTTTTAATAATTTCTAGTAGTATTTAGATTTTATAAAAATGTCAAAAGAATAACAATTATTTCTTTATACTTTAATATAAACTCAAAATCCAAATTGTGATGAAAGAAATGAAACCCAGCATATATTTTTTTTCAATTTCAAGCTATTTTTTTTTAGAAAGTTACTGATTCGTAAGTGACAATTGCTTGAAAAAGAAAACCACAGTAAATTTAATCTTTGATAACTGAGCTGTTTCTGATGAGTAAGAAACAAATGAGCAAATCTTATAATGGTTCGTTAACCACTTTATGGTCATATCTTACACATGAAAGAATTAAATCTTGTATGTGAATGTGCTAACATGCATTTTGAACAAAAACACATTTATGCCAGAATTGCAATTTGTTAAATTGTAAGACAAAACTAGTAGCTTGATAAATCCTGGAATACATATGATAAATCCACTGAACATTGAATTCAAGCAGATATTTGAATATAAACCTTTTAAAATTATTGCTGGTAAGTTATGGAAAATGTCACATATACAGCCATGTTTCCCATAAAATCATATACAAAGTGATACTAAATTATACAAGTCATATTTTAAATTATTATAGTTCAATTATCTTTTATTTTTTATTATGATTTATTCAGAAAGAAAAGGTTTTTATATAGAAACATTTTGCTTAAATTAAAAAATGTTTTGAAACTACACAAAATGCAGAGCAAAAACATTTCTTTAAAGAGTAAAGCCACGCAAATCAATTAGTTCACTGATTGTAATATACTAACAGCAAAATATGGATTATTAAAACTGATATTTTAGTTTAAAATTACTAAAAGGAAAATTAATCGCAAAATTTTAAGATAAAAATTTATTACTTTCTTATTTAAAAAAACAATAACTCTCTATAAATGAGAACTTAAGAAAATCAATTTAGACAAAATCAAAAAAGTGTCCACTATGCCAATGTTAATATAAAACTCAGAACATGAATGTCATATCTTGAGCAAATATGCAAGTTATTAAGCAAATAATAAAAATGATATTTTACAGTCCTCTATTTTGATGTCAAATAACTTTAATCAGTAAAAATATTTTGATAAACAAATTAAATTGAGAAACAAATAACTAGCAAAATACACTCTTACATGTATCATATATATATTACTTACACATCCTTTCCTTCAATGACACTTGGTAAAGATAACTTGCCAAGTCGGGGGAAATCCATTTCTTCAATAACTTGCCACTCAGGACGAACTGTGACTGATGCATCACGATTCTTAACTGGTGCCTGGCCCTTATTATCAAATTTATGACGCATTTGTTTTTGCCATTTTCTAACTTGTTGGATTCTATCTCTATTATAATAAGAAAAGTGATGTAAAATTATAATAATTAAAAAAAAAAAAAAAGTAAATTGACAGTAAATATGTATTTAAAATTTTACCTTTCACGTCCTTTTGCCATTTTCGATAAAATTTGCATTTGAGCTTGTTGTGCTTGCTTCATTCGTTCTCGATTACGCATATTTCTTTGCTATATAAAATTAATTAATATATTAAGCATATAACATATTAGGTAAAATCATATTTGTAAATTTTACTTTCTTTTCTAATGCTTGACTAATTTTAACTTTAGAAAATATTTTCATTAATTACAGTTTAAAAATAAATTTAAATTTTACAGAAAGTTATAATTTCTTAACTAACCTGATTCATACGGAAACGACCTCTATGATGCATAGGTTTGTGAACTCTTGTAGTATCTACTAATTGGAAAGTAGTTTCATCTTCTTCATGGAAATATGCATACTGACTGCCAGCTCCAAATTGAGATTGATATTTATCTATAAAAAAGCACAATAAACATTAAAGCATGCACTTACATATTTATAATTAATATTATATTAATGACTTTCAGTGATTTTAATTAAACTGTAGCAATAAAGATTAAATAAAGAATAGAATAAATAGACATTTTCTTACTAGCATATCTCCGATCTTGATAGGTATTTCCAGTCCAATCTGCAACCTATAAACATTTTGATGAAATTTACTCTGAAAATTCTCTAGTTTTGCTAATATTTAATATTAATTTTTATACACAGAATAATCAAGGATATAACAATTAGATAGCAATATAAAAGTTTCAAATTTATGCATGCAACATACTGTATTTAAAAAAATTTTATTTATAAAATAAGCTAGGTGCCGGTATTGCAATAAAATGCAGCAAACTGACTTACATTGTTGGAATGTTTGTTGTTATTGCGTGTTTATATGACGCAACACATGATTGCATACATGAGCAAAATTTGATTTGTGTGTTAGTAACTCTTGAAGCATTTGATTAGTAATTTGCTTTTATTTAATTACAGTCTAAGCTTTTGAAGTGGATGACTTAATGTTTAAGTTTTGAAAATTACCTTATCATTTTCATATAATCCTTCATCCACACTCAATTACAAAGTAATAATGTAACAAAATATAAATATGAAGTAATTTTGAATGTTATAATTTACAAACTAAATCCTTACAGTAATATAGTTCATACATTTTTAACACAATAAAAAATAAAAACCATTATTTAAAGTTTCACTGTAATTACATCAATTAAATTGTCAATGTATGAACATGAAGAATAACTTTATGTGTTGCTTTCTAATAGAAGTTAAATTTTTTTATATTAAATTTGCATACAGATGAAAAAATGGTTTCCTTTTTACAGGGATGAAAATGACATGAAGTCTATTGCCAAGCTAAAATCACAAGACTTATTTTTTCCTTACTATTTTCATGAATTCTGCAAGATAAGACTTTAGATGGTGACAAGCCACACCAGTTTGCTTTTGGTTTCACCACTTAATTCAACCCCGCCAATCTTTCCACATTTTGACTGTGAATAGACGTGTTAGATCCACACAATAAAATTTGATTCACAGTTAAATGACTATAACCAGCCTTTAAAAAAGCTCATCCATTTTGTAGGCTCACCAAAATCTGAATAGATTGTTGATCCTTCCCTGCATAATCTACAATCGTTGATATTAGCATGCTCTTCTTGATTAAGACACTCCCCACTTTAATGGTACCTACTGAAAATTCATTGTCATGGAAGTACTCTGCCAGGGTTGTTTTTTCAGCGCACGAAGAAGCTCTCATCAATTTTGACTATTTTTCAGGACCACCAATTAATCCTTTTGAAATAAAATCAAAGAACAAAACTCCCTCATACAATTATTCCAGTCAATTGTAGTATTTTGATAAGTGTTTAGCTGTTTAATTAGCACCACTTGAAAGATGTTATTTCCTCTGCCCAGCAGTAAATGAAACCCAGTGTTGTTAAAAATAGGATTCTGGAACCACTAAACCAAGTGTCGGATTGAAGGCTCATTTTTTTGTCGACAGCTTTTCAAATTGTATCTCTACATACTTTCCTTCACACATTTTCATTTCCTGGAAAAACGAAACAGCATCTCCATTACATCTCGGTAAATTAATAACTGTCAACATTATTTTTACAAGGTCTAAATTGAAAAAAATACTATTTCATGTGGTTTGAATACAAAATGAAAGTGAAAATCTATATGGTTGCTCTTAAATTTTTTCTGCTTTTTTTCACTTAACTTGGCGGTTTATTCGAGCCATCGTGAAAATCAAGATGTACACTTTTACCTAACACTTGACTGTTCTTCTTTCTAATACTACAAGAGATGGTTACAGTTTTAAACAGTGGGGCTCACAGTAGGCATATCATTGTAACCCAAAAATAGATGCAACATCATAATTTAAAAGCAACAATTAAACAGAAGACATTCAGATTTCCCTGTCACCCTCAGAGGTATCAGGGTGACAGGGAAATCTGAAATCAGAGGCATATAAAATATATCATTTGACAAGGAAGACCTAGCAATCATGATATATTTTATATACCCCAACTGCAATTAATGAATATGTTAGTGAGAAAAAAAAAGGAGACTAGAACATGTATTTTGCTTGGCGAGAAAAAAAAGTCCTCAAATTTCCGATTTGGGGGGTATATCAAAGTAGTTCCTAGATCTTTAGTATGGTTTTTAATCAAGCTCATTACCATCCGATAAAAAGAATGACACTTAACCAAGCGCCAGCAGAACTTTTAAAAATTCATAAAATAATCCAGTAAAATTTCACTTTGTTGTACCTCATTGTTTGTATCATTATGCTAAAAATTCATAAAGCAATGAATATGAAATTAAATAGAATACTTGATGAATTAAAATAAAAAAAATTAACTGCATCAAAACAAATGTTGAAAAGAATCATATTCTAGGAAAACCCTTAAACGCAAGGAAATAAAAAAGGATCATTAATTATAAAAATTTTAAATAGTGTTATCAGATGAATTCAGTTTTTACTTCATATAAGAAATCGAAATATTTTTTGAAAGATCCTAAACATTAGAATAAAATTACATACACGTTATCACATGAAGTGCTTTATGTTAAAAATTTTGATTCTAGTCTTTCTTTTCCAAATGCAATATCATATGTTTAAAGCTGTCATACCCTCATTACTTAAAAACATATTGCGATGCTGAAAATTATTTTATCAATAGTATGGATAACAATAAAGTCATACACTTCATTGAAATTTTTATTTTACGCTAAAATTATTAAGATTAACTTTACAATACCTTTCCTAAGCGATCATTCTTGGAGAATTGTTGATACGGCATATCCTTGAACTGGTCAGGAAGAGCGCAGGGCCCCCATCCATTAGGATTGTCTTGAATTACAGGAGGTACAAAATGAAACTTATGTTCAGTTGTTTCAGACATCTTTAGCTTAAAGTAGTTAAGTATTACATAAAAATGAAAAACTTAAAACACATGCCGCGCAGATTTGTTGGTTGCTATTACGTTGCCAAAGGAGGTTACTTAGACAAAAATTCTTAGTTAAAATTACAGTTTACGATAATAATAAATTAAAATAAATTACTTTGATAAATTATTTGTTTTCTCTTAGAAATAAAATATTTAAATTTCAATATAATTTTATATTTATTATATTTTAGTTGTTCATCAGCTTTTCTGATACAAATAAAAAAACTTATAAAATATTATTCATGTAATAGTAAAATTGATGGTGTTTTAAAATTTTTACAAATTTTAAGGCCAAAATTTTATATATCCTATTTTTTAAAATGAGTGAATTTTGATATTCATTTAATCCTTACTCAAAGAAGACTACTCACTTTGATATTCAACGAATGGGTTAGAGGTGGTGGTATTGTGGGTAATGTCAACACACAAACAACTTGAACCCAAACTCGCTCAACTTCGTGCGGTGTAGCTCATGTTGATGGTACAATTGGTACATTGTTTTTATTTAACTGTAGAACTTGACAACTCTTAAATATTTTATAATCTAATCTTACTAATCATGTCCGGTGCACCAACTCAAGATAATGATGCTTGGGCTTTATTATCTCTTAAATCGGCTCCCTCAAGTCCATCCAAAGTTTTATGGAGCCCGGAGCCGAATGCTGCGGCTATTGCCAAATTAGAAGGACGGGAATTTGAGTACATGATCAGACAGAACAGGATTAGTATAGGACGAAATAGTAGCAGAGGTGAAGTGGATGTAAATATGGGACATTCCAGTTTTATTTCAAGAAAACATTTGGAAATATATTTTGAAAATTCGTGCTTTTACATGACCTGCAATGGTAAAAACGGAGTGTTTGTTGACGGTGTATTTCAGCGCAAGGGTGCTCCCCCACTGCAGTTACCGCGAACGTAAGTTTTAGTTTAATTAATTTATGATCGATAAGTTTTAATTAATCTCGATTTTCTTAATTTTAATAAATTCATACTTTTTGTGGGTTTTTAGTGTACCTGTATTAGTTGTCGTCTGCTAATATCTTTTAGCAGACTTAGAGCAATTAAGTTTCGATTTTTAGAATAAATTTTTTGGTGAATTTTTCTTATAGCTGATGATTAGTGACGTAAATTTAAAACATCAGTCACTGTTAATTTTAGAAACGTTTTTTTGCTCTACAATGTGTAAGACAGATTTTAAAATTTTTTATTCAGTACTACTTAAAATATTGTTTGAAGTTATTTTTTTCAAATTATAAGTCCAAGTTATAGCATACAAATAAATAATTAAGTTTAAAATATTTAATGTTACATTTCTCTTTAGTTTACTTCATTTGATAGGAAGTACTTTAAAATGATTTAAAATGATCTATTGTTTGGTAACAAGCATAATTTAATTTGGTGATAGATTACAGATTGTCATTCTAAGAGACTCTTCTTAAGTAGTTTTTCATCTTTACATTTAATTAAAAATTATCACATTTTATTCATGGGAATTATTTTGTTTGATAAAACTCCAATTGCATTAATTCAATCATTTAAATATATGAGAATTTAGATATTGTTTTCTACATGTTAAATAATAATATGTTTTAATTGAAAAGATGTTGTTACTCTTTTTTATTGGCCTTTAAAAATGCAATATCCATTTTTTCTATATTTAAGAGTTATCGTCATTTTTTTTATTAAATTAAAACACAGTTGTAACTTATATGCTAAAATCGGCACAGCTTGTCCTTTTTGGACCTTGCGCCACAAAACCCATCCAAACAAACAAATATATGCAAAAATCATTAAAATACAAAATAAGAATATAGTAGGATAATTTTTTTAGTAGTGCTACTATGTAGTTAGGATTGTAATTTGTTTTGTCATGCAAATTTGACTTTTTTATGCTCCATATATAAGAATTAATTCCACAGGGAGATCAGTTAAGATTGCAATTTATTTTATGGTGTAAATTGGAAAAATTCAACTTTATTATATTCCCTATATAAGAATTAATTCCACAAAACTAGAAAAAAAATCTATTTTGTATGTATGTGCAAATTTCAATTATCAAAGCATTAACAATTAACTGTGGAAATATTGAATATTTAAAATAAAATAATTTAAAAAATTAACGAAAACTTATAAGTCATATATTTTTAATGAGTTTAATCTTTATTCCAATATATGCCAAACTGGCAGACAAAGGGATAATGTTTTAATCATATGTTAAATAGTTTGAGGGTTTAGTTTCCAACATAAAAGTATCAAATTGATTGTGGGATAGTTAACTCCAAATAGGTAGTTGAATACTCCATTTTAAACTGTTAGTCTATGTCTGATTAGTTCTCATATGAAAACATGACCATGACTGTGATTCGATTAGTGTTTACTATGTAGTTTTTACTTGTAAAAGTTAAAATGATGTCAGTGCATTTGTTATAGATAAAATGTTAACAGATTTGAAAAAATGTGTTGCTTTGATGTTTTATTATAAAATCCAAATTTTTATATATTTAAAAAGAATATAATGATTTCAGTGAAAGAAATGTATCATCTTAGAAAATTAAATTGTTTTGAAAGAATTGAATTGAACTTAATATTTTAATTGGGATACTATTTGTTTAAAAAAAAAAAAAAAAAAAAAGACTGGTTATGAAAATTAGGTAAAATTTTTCTATTTAATTTTAATTAACTGTTTTTTTTAAGTTTATATTTAAATTAAAAATATATTGAAATAAAAATTGCTAATGTTAATCTTTTCATGGTAATAATGTAAGTTCTGTGTTTTAACATGAAAATTTCCTTTCCAGTAATAAAAGTAATTGCTCTGGATTATCAGATTTTGTAAATATTATCTAAAACTTGTTTTCTTAATGCCTGTCACATTAAAACTGAATAAACTTGCCTTTATGCTTTTTAAATATATTTTGTTATATTACTTCAAAAAATAAAAATAACCTTAATAGAGTTTTATTTCTTAATTTATATTTGCTAAAATTATTAAAATATTAACTTTAGGGATTTTGATTAATTACACAAAAACATTTTGCTCAAATATTTTATAAGTTGGAGAATTTATTTATTGAAATGGCAACTTAATTAGGCCTATATAAATTGATCACAAATTAATTACATCATTTTAAAGTTAATTAAATATTTTAAAATTATTTTTGTATCATGCATTGCTATATACATTAATTTAAATATCGAAATAAGATTCCTGTGAGTTGTTTTTTCCGACTTAACATCTACATACGAAAGTTGAATTTTCTATGATATTGTTAATACTATAAAAAATGAAAATTATACCTCTTGTGATTTTTTTTACATGGGTCATAATATTGCAATAACAGTTTATATATACAGTAAAACGTTTTATGTAAATTTTGATACTGCACTTTTCTGATAGGCTTCAAATAATCACATTTGACATCTGTTATAAAAAATTTTATTGGTTTTTAAGAATACTAATTGTTTTAAATATCAAATTTTCTATTATAGTGAGTTTTAGTTAAAACTTAGTGTTCCTTACAAAAATAATTAATTTAATCTATATAGCCAGTCATTTGTGTATTTTTAATTATGTTTTGAAATATTATAAAATTATTTTGTCTTTTTTTAAAAAAAAAATTTGAGTTTTTTGACTTCCTCCATAATTGTAGATATTTGTTGTGGTTCGAAATATACTGTTGAAAAACAAATAACCATCGAATTTACCTTTATATTTATAATGTAGGTGTAAAGGGATAAAAACAAGCAAAAATGACCTTGTAGCTGATTGATCATGCCCTTAATCTTTAGTGTGTAGGATTTAATTTCCTTTTTGTTTTGTGGGAAGATATCAGAATTTACTATTATACTTTAAATTTCAGTTTAATTAGATCTTGTGTGCAAAAAGTGACCATAAAGCAATAAAATCAAATTTTACTACTTTGCTGTTTTAGAAAGAATAATTCAAGTGTTAATTTTAAAATAAATTGCTTATGCATAAGTATTTAGAACAGAGTATGTTGTAATTAACTGTTGCTGCTAATTATAATAGTGAATGGTTTTCTGGTTGTCAATGTAAGTAAAACAAATTTTGAGATCTACTAGATGAAACTAGTGTAGACTATTATTTAACTTTATTTAATTTTGATTTCTACATGAAAGCATTGCTTTGTGAAAAATAATGTATTTGATTTATGGCTTTTAAAAAAAGTTTATTATTTTTATTATACTTTTTGTTTTCATAATTTGTCTTTTAAAAAACAAATATCATGTATGTTGATATTTATTTCACCACAAAGAAACTAGTCTGGTAATAGTCTATTGAAATTTCCAAATTATTTCAATAGAGGTTTTAAAAGTTCTTTGTTATTTTTTATTTTCTATCATGAACTCATTTTTTAGAAGCAATAACTAGTGGATAAGACAAACTTGACAACAATTTTGGAAGATTTTGACCGTAATGAGATTTGTCATCTTTCTTATATTTTAAAGAAAGTCTTCCAATAAATCAGGTTTGGTCTTATTCGTCAAAATATTAATCTGGATTTGAAAATTAAAAATGTGAAGCTTATATTTTCTGATCTGTTTATAATTTAATTATCTTTTCATATAATATATTATTATAATTAAGATTAACTAGTATATCGAGGGCCACAGTGGCCTGAATGATTACTGCATTATTCTCGATACCTGAAAGTAATAATTTCGAATCCCCGCTCAGCCGAAGATCCATCGTGTTCACTAATGGCGACTGGGCCACGTAAAATATGTCAGATCGCAATGTCCTCCATGTTCCCATTCCAAATTGATACTTCTGGGGGTGGTTGGAGCCTGGCTATGTGTCTTCTCTGGCTTCAGTTTCTAAATTGGAAAACTCAGATAGTGCTGCCATTTATGAGCCAAAGTCATACTTCCATCTTCGTATGAAGGTGCTCTGGTCAAAAATCAGAAGACGCTCTTTCTGACTTCATTCGCCAAGTGTCATAAGTAATAACAACTAGTGTCTCGAAATATAGCCCCAAAAATCATATCCAAATGGGAATTCACATGCATGCACTCTGGGTAACAAATTTTGGCTAACATTAAGCTTAGATTAACTTCGCATTGTAAATAATGGTATAAATCTATCTGATTATCGGATTTATTAATGTTTCAATGTATGCGTAATTTAATGGGTTTACATATTTTGTTTTCGTTTTCCAAAATATGTGTAGCGATCTATTAATATAACGTATTAGTTAATTAATATACTCTGATTATTAAAATAAATGCTGTGTATTATTAGAACAGTGAATTAATTTTTTTTTATTTATGGATGTACCAAAAAATATATATGAAATATATTAATTTTAAATTATTGATTAACGTATAAATTCAAAACTTACTATAGTTTAAAAATACATTATTTACTATTGTTTATATGTAATTTTCTATGTACACTGCTGACCACCCAAATTGGAACATCAAGAAAGAGATAACAACAAAATTTATTTTATAAATAATATGTTGACCTAGTATCAAATGATTAAATTTATATATTCTGTAAAGTCTAGTTCTTGCCAAAATCAACAGTCAGAGTAGCCGCCATTGTTGGAGATTACCGCTGCTTGCTACACGCCTCGGCATTGATTCAAAGAGATTTTGAATGTGTTCTTGGGGTAAAGCAAACCAAGCAACTTCAACACGTTACCAAAGTTGATCTGGTGTGGCAGTTGGAGATATAATCTGGTTCTTTCGTTGAGCAACCATAGACCACATGTTTTCTATCGGCGAAAGATCTGTAAAGCGAGCCGGTCAGGGAAACAATTCAATCTGGCGAAGAACCCTTGGACAATGCGTGCCACATGTAATCGCGCATTATCTGTTGAAAAAAGACTGTAGGCAAGCCCTGAAGTTAAGGAAGATAAACTGGTTTCAACACCTTGGAGATGTAGCGCTGGCTGTTCGGCAGTTCGTACTATAGGAGTGCGCGAGTAATATCCAATACCGCCCCATACTACAATACTCGGTGCAGGAGCAGTGTGGCGGTGCATAACGCAGCTATTCAGCATCTTCTCTCCACGCCGTCTCCAGACTCGAATGTGATCATCGTGGTGTTGCAGACAGAAGCATGACTCTTCAGTAAAGACAATTTCTTTCTATTTTGCTGTCCACATCCTTCTTTCATCTCACGATTGGAGGCGAAGACGTCTGTGGTTCTGCGTTAAGGGTAGACGAAGCAATGGACGCCTTGCGGACAAAGTACTCTGCTGTAAACGGCGTCGAATGGTATGCGCAGACACTGGATGATGCGTTACAGACTGAATTTGCTGTGCTATGGTTCGTGATGTGGCTGAGCGATCCGTCACTATCATGCGCACAATTTGTTTGTCATCACTTGAAGTGGTGCACTGAGGTGGATGCGATCGAACACGTCGGTCCGTCGTACACTCCTGCATCCAACGATCACATATCCGCATTACAGTTGTTTGATTTCGTTCAACATGACTACCGATTTCTCTGAAAGATAATCCACAATCTCGGTAGTCCAGTACCCTTCCTTTGTCGAACAAGGATACTTCATCGATAGTGATCGCTGTTTTCTATGAGACATATTTGATCATTTTTTGAAAAAAACAACAATTATCGAAATTGTAATCGTCGAAATCTTCAAGCCTTAAATAGCGCTTGATAGTGGCGCCACAGGCGCACGTCTGCTCTGAAATTCTTATCTTTTGCATATCTCACCTCCGCTAATGCATGCTGTAAATTTCATTTTATTTGCATGATTCCTTAAGAGTGTTGCATTTACGGTGTTGGCCAGCAGTGTATCTTAAAACAGACTGCATAATCTAGCGTAAAATCTTTCTTGCCTGCTCTTGGCTAAAGTTTTACCGACGGATTACGGTCATGGACCCTCTGCAAACGAAACCAAATTCGCATTTAAATAGTCTAATATCATAAATAAGTATTAATTACATTATTAATATACTTATTTTTGATGATTATCATAAATGGTAAATGGATAAATCGACAGGCTAACTTCATTTCAAATTAGACTGAGACTTAAGAAATAATTGGTTTATTTAAACTAAATTTTTTTTTATGCAGCATTCACATTGTATACCGCAAAATTATTGCAACCCATATTTCAAGTAGGCATATGTTTGAATTTCCATCAGGTGCCGATTTTCCGTACTCTATCCCGAGACACCAGTCTAAGATTAGATGTTAAAAATTAGTATCGTATGAGCAAACTCATGGCGGCCTTTCATTGAACAATAATAGACCGCCTTGACTCGTCATTGGCTTCAAAGGTCGAAATTCTGGCGCGCTTTTTGTGATGTCTCATTCTTAGTTTAATATGCATATAAGAAAAAAAATCAAGACCTACTATTGTTTAGATTACGTAACCTTCTATGTATTTTCTAATCTGTATTTAGTATCATTTCTTATCGGTCGTTATTTTCATTGTCATATTTAATTTTTCTGTTCACCAGAAGGCAGATTTCCGCAGAAATTTTCTGTAGCTTTAAGGAGTCATTGATCGTGAAGAGATTCCCAGTCAATACTGAAATGTTCTGAATACTGAAATATTATATATTTACTGCTATAGAGTCTTTCTCTCTTTTCTTTTAATGCACAGTGAAGTGACACACGGCTGTTTCATAAATACTCTTGAAGTTAAAATTATTCCTGCAACCGTGAAGTTTCAGTCAAAACCAAGAAACATATCAAACCGATCGATGCGTTACACTATTTGCGCAAATCATTTACCCAATCTCATGCGTAAACTATCGTCAATTGTGACTCAGTGATAGATCGAAAGAAAATCATCCCGATGCCGTTGGCTTATCTCTCTAAATGAATTTTCTTATACATATAAAAAGCTGTTTCTATTTTTAATCATTTTTAACTCAGATTCATACTTATTACGAAACTTCCAAGGCTTATGTAATTGAACAATCTTCAAATTCTACTCGCATTTGAAATGGATAGACTGATTACACGTGTGAAAAAGTTACAAAATGAAACACCTGAACACATTTCCGGTTTGGACAGCACATTTTTAAATTCCAGGTCCCATTCTACCTGTCACTATAAGATTCGCTTTCAAGGTGAATTCAAGTCTTGTGGCAACTTTCGTCGAGTTTTGTAATTTGCAAAATATGATAACCTTAATGATGTAGCGAAATACATACTGATTTAAGCGAAACATTAGATTTCAAATACAAATGTTTCTTTTAGTTTATTATGAATACTTGAGATTTAAATAGTTGATTGAAAAGATTAAATAAAAATTTTACCATTAAAATTTTAAACTTTATTTTATTATTTGCGCATATATAAAAGCTTATTTTTTCGATTATCATGCTAAATTTAGTGAGCTAATGCTGTGAACCTCTATTTTAAAACAAAGGTGTTCGTGACAATTTAGATATTCATTGTTAGTGAAGATAGTTATGTTAAATGTTAAATATAATATAAATGCATTTTAAAACAGTGAATATACAAAATTATTAGTCTATAGTATGATTAGTCTGTTATATATATATATATATATATATATATATATATATATATGCGTGGAATTCATAATTTATATGGGAAGCAAAATTATTTATTTTATGTTTAATATATTTCGATAATTTTTCATACTATTCATTTGTCTATAAGTATAATCTATTAAGTTCCACCCTTAAATAAAAGGAATCATTATTAAATCTTAATAAGCATAATTATTTTCTCTTAAATATAAATTATGAAAAAAAAAATGATATAGTCATGTTCAAATATAATTGGAAGAGCCAGATATATGTCAAGAAGAGATCGTGGTCACGATCCTGCTGTGCTTAAAGCTGTCTTATTGATACTAGCGGTAAAGTATAAGGTGTTAGCATTTAACAGGCTAATATATACAATTGTCTGTCTACTACAAAAATAGCTTGCGAAAAGTAGTCTGGCTTATAGCAGTTGTTATAGTAACCAGAGCGGTTCATTTCAAATAGGGGTAAGGGTCTTAAGAATTGAGATATTTTGGGTTAAAAGCTCGTTATTCTTAAGGTGTTCGTGAGTTACAGTTATACCTTTCTTCTAGCTTATCTTGTCGAAAATGGAATGGGTATTGTTTCCTTGGCAACAGACAGGCAGGAACGAATTGCTTGGAGCTATTCTCGATCTAGACCGTACTTGTTTTTATACTTAATGTCCCACCTTACATTAGAAGTGAGGGGAGAATGTCATTTCAAGCTTCGATCTCATTTAAGGCTCTTTAAATTCTTAAACGCTTATAAATTGAAAAATTATTGGATAATATTTAATTCCTTAAATGATCTCGAATATGGTATTCTAATTAGCGTTTCGCTTGAAGTTGAGGTTGAACTTGCTTGTGCAGTAAAACACCTTCTAGCATTCACCTCCCGAAAAGACACCCTTTTTACATTTGAAATACAAATTGTTGGTTAAAAAAATTTCCGTTAACAATACTAATTAAATCATTCATTAGCACTTTATTAGAATATATAATGACACTCAAAATTGTTAATGGAAAAGAGCATTCTTCTCTAATTGTTCGCGATTCTCGTTAATAATCGTTTAGGATTGTGATCCTCAAACTTTTGCATTGTTGCTGTTGACATTAAGGAAGAGAAAATGTAGCGACCCACCTGTTATTATTTAAGTATAGCCATTGTGAGTGGTATTTCAAATTCTTTAGCGCGAAGTTTAACATTCCTAACAACAGTTTACTGTACACCTTTACCGTAAAGTAAGCATACAATTAAAATATCATATCCTTAATTTGTTACAGACAGAGAGATGAGTTGTACTAAAAATTGATGTGGAAATATCAAGTGCTGCACATTCTTCCCGTTATGTTCTAATAAATTCAGATACCATTATCTTTGTGTCATTGAGAAGGAAACTTTTCATATTTGTATGGAGGCAAGAGCTCATGCCGAGATGGCAGCCTTATGTGGTTAGCGCTCTGGCATTCCATTCAACTGTTCAAGAAACAATTGAGCAAATGCAATGGCCACCTCGATCACCGGACCTTAACCCAGTCGAGCATGTTTGTGACGCTCTTTTGCGTTATCGTCATTCTTGTGATTTTTCCTTAATTTATGAGATAACCAGTATATTTCAAACAGGTAGAGGCTGGATACAGGGAAGTTTGCTGTTGCCACAACAACCTCAGAAATAAATGTATCTGATCAGCATTCATCCATCACAGATAATCTTTCTGCTTGCTATTATATGTAAACAACTTTTTTGCAATTTAGCAGTTATGTGCGTAGTGTCAATCTCTATGAAGTATGGTAAATTTTTCTTCTCTCGCTCTTATACGACAATTTACCTATTGCTCGGTTACATTTTTGTCCTGAGATGTCCGATGAACTGTCAAATAGCGGTTTTT
>JAPDSC010092367.1:0-14276 GCA_026290005.1 Latrodectus geometricus | reverse complement strand
CTGTTTCGTGATAAACTGTTATTAACATTTCTACAGTTTTGTCACGATTTATGGTTTTCTTCAAATAAGTACCAAAACCTTGGAGTTTAAATTGATTATTTTTTACTTTAAGAGAAAATTCTCCGTCCACATTTAGAAAATCATTGGCTTCTGATGAAGATTCCAAAAATCTATAATGTGATTGAGTGAAAGCTCTTGGAATGACCTGCAAAAATAATAAAAAAAATTTAATCATACAAAAATGGTTGTTGTTTATATTAAATTAATTAAAAATCAATGAAATAAAGAGTTAATGTAATATGCTGTTAGGAAATTGTTAAAAATTGCGTAATCTAAAATTTAATATTAAAATTAGAAAATGAAAAGAATTAAAATAAAAAGCATAATTAATTAGCCGGCAATTGATAAATAATAAGGAACTTGTAAGGTAGTATTATGATTAACTAGAAGTTGAAATGATTAAAAAACAATTAAAGTTGGATCTGAAAAAAGTTTTTAATAATTTTTCCGATAAATTGTGCTATTTCATTTTCAAAAATGATATTATTTTTTCTTAAATTTGTAGAATAGTTACAACTTATTTACTTATTCTGAATTAATTTAGAAATACTTTGTTAATTTATTTGCAACTAATTATATTCTATTATAAATAAGGCTTTATAAATAAATTCATTCTATGTGTTTCAATGTTTCGTTATCCGAAAAATAAAACCAACGAGATAAAATATTTATTTACTGAAAATGTTTAACATTATATTAATGTAGATGTAATTATAATTAGTAATTCACGCTATAATTATATATGTCTTCTAAATAAAATAGTAAATTTATAATGAATTTAATGAATATTGTAGAAAGTAAATCAGAATGACCTTAAAATTGGTTTTGGTATATTTTGACACCATTTAGCGGTTCTACCTGAAGCTTAGCAAAAATTAAATACTATCACAGCTTAAAATTTGCTTAAACTATTTGGTTTCTTACATTAGTTTGAATTGACGTTTGAAGTCTTTTTCTTAAGATAGAGAAGCCTAATCATGTTTCACAAGGTAAGGAAACGGAGAAGATTCCAAAGGTCTATTCCGACAGATGTACGGGAAGAAAAAAGAAAAGTGACTAACATTTCCAGTTATTTAACTGTAACTGTAATCAAACCCAGGAATTTTAATTTTTAAGAAAGCAATCCTGCCGCGATCTCGATATTAGGTCGCAGTTTTATGCAATAAAAATTATAATGAAATGTATTGGCAATAAACATTAAGTATTTCAAATTGGTGTACGTTTAAAATGAGAAAATAATGTTAAATGTTTTACAATACCAAGAAATAAAATATTATAAATATTTACCTATTTTTATAAGCAATCGATATAAAATTTTTACACTGTTCATACAATAAACACAATATTAAGCTACAACGCTATTTAGTTTTCAGACTAAATTAAATAACGCATATTTACAAACAAAATTTAAAAACTCAAATGCACTCACAAAAAATTGCTTAGTTTTTGATAATATAGTATTTAAGTGTATTAAGCGCAAACATGTAAGAGTTACTTTTGGCATTAAAGCTTATCTACACAAAATTTCAAATTAATGCACTATTCTAAATTACTTTTAAGTAGCGACAAATTCAAATACTTGTTTGTTTGCTTCAACATCATCTTGATCAAAAATAAAAATCTGTGGTGAAACTGCATTTTTCATATCAAATGCTCGCCCTAATAACAAGACCCCAAACACTACCGGAATAATCATGATGAAAAGTTAAAACAGCAAACCTGAAAATTTGATAAGCATTTAAATTTTAACATCAATTTAAGCTTATTAGATATTATAAATAAACAAAATTTTATTTTGTTATTTTTAATCAATTTGTAAATAAAATTATATTTGTTATACAAATATAACAGTTAAAATATATAAATGATAACAAAGTTACTTACAACATTTAAGTTTAAAAATATCTATAATTTGTATGTTTTTGAATATTAAGTTTTCTATTCATAATTGTTTAAAAATGTGAAAGTCATCCTATGGTCTTTAGTACTAAATAGCAAACTTTGAGTTAAAAGTATGCTACATAAAATTTTTAAATAATCTACTTATGGAACCATTGTATAATTTTAAAAATAAATTCTTTCTCATCGTATTTGTTTGCTTTAAATAAAATTGTTTGAAAACTTTCTTTGGCATTTCATTTTAATTGTGCTTGTGCTGATTAATAAATATAAACTATAAAATAATAACTTTATTGAAATACTGGTGTGAATATGAAAAATGTGAGAAGGTGTTAATATTAAATATAAATAAAAATTTAGAAAAGGAGAATTTTTTTCAAAATTTATCTACATTACCGAAATTTGTTTAATTAAGAACCAAAAAATCTTTTTTCTCATGAAAAATATTCTTATGTAACTAAAAGCATTACTATTAACTAAATAAAATAATTGCATGATTATAAAATGTAAGGAGTTTTTAAACGTTCTTAATCATCAAAAAATTAATAAAAAATAATGTTAAAATAAAGTAATTGTAAGTATAGTATAGTAAAAGTAATTCATTCAATAATTTTGCAATATCAAAGGTGTTTAATTGTTTTTTTAAGAAAATGTGTATATGTTATCTTTTATTATATCCATTTCAAAATATCTGTTTTAAGATAACAAAGCTTTAATACATAGGTATGCCTACCATTACGAGTATCAAACACGTATAATTATTCTAGTTCACATTATTTTACAATTACTATTTAAAAGTAAATTTCGTTAGCATCTAAGAACATTTTTATATAAATTTATAATTTCAAACTACAAATCTTAATACGGACAAGTAAATCTTGTCCGTATTATTATTGTAAAATGACAATCTTAATATTTACAAGTGATTAAAAATTGTAGATTCATTTTCAAATTAAAGCGAATTTCCCATCATTTAAATTAATAATATATTATTTATTACCGTATATTTATTACACTATTTTGTCAAATGATTTTCTTGTAAGAAAAATTTCTACTGTCTGTATATCGTTTTTTCTAATAGCTTCTGATACCTCAAAAGAACACGGAATTTTTATCAGGAGAGGAAAAATCTCGTGCTTAAAAAAATCAAATATTGATTTTAAAGATTGCTCTCCAAAACATCAACAAAAGTTTACTGCAAAGATTTAGTAGGGCATAAAGTAAAAAATTAGAACCTTTCTGTGGGATATCAAGTGAATAAAAGATTTGTAATTTGCCGTGCTTGTATTTTATTACTAATCTGAGCAAATTATTTATAACTTCTGTAAAGTGTTATAATTTATAAAGCAAGGTAAAATTAAATGAAACAAAATTATAGTAAGCTCTTTATAAGTTAAACAAAAACCTTAAATGTATTCATATTAAGTACCATTTATAAATATATTTAGCTTATTCATATTTGGCTCTTATACTTTATTTTGGTTTTTATGCTGGGATCTATATCTTAAATATAATGTCTTATACAAAAATAACTAAAATAACTGTATAATTTAAAATTTATTGACAAAATTACCTGGACCTTAAAAAGGTGGACACTGACATTAGAAATACGAAAACTTCAGTGTAAGATCTGATCACCTTTGACAGTCTGATTTCGATGTTTTCAGACCATGCGATGATTACGTTATAGCAAACATAGCTTTTTTTCTACTACGAAGCTTAAATTATTGCCGATATAGTTGTATTTTATCAAATTTAAGATAGATAGATAAATAGATAGATGGAGAAAATAAAATTTCTGAGATATCTGGGGCCTGCTAACTAGACAAACCTTATCATGGTATCAAAAATGCAAGAAACTGATATCCTTTGCAAATTTAATCACATAAATGATTTATATGTAAGATAGATAGATAGATAGAGAAAATAAAATTTCTGAGATATCTGGGGAGTCCTCACTAGATTAACCTTATCACGGAATCAGAAATGCAAGAAACATTCTACTAAGTATACCCAGCAGCATATGGCTCCAACCATTTCAGCTTTACCTATAAAATTCAGCAACGATTTCAGTTTCTGTCTGAAAATATGTGATATGATGTCTTGCTTATCCACTGATGATTGCCCAGAAGTAATAGCTGTTGTTCATCGTCATAAATGGATTTCATGTGAATGCAAATTCAATGAATAAATCAGTAATGATGAACATAAGTGATTCCATATTAAGTATATATCGTGTGTATGACATAGATTTAGAGTGTGAATGAAAAAGTGAAGTATTTAAAACGATATATTTATGAAGAAATTGTAAGTTTTTTCTTACAATTAAAAAAATTTATTTAAAATTTAAATATACAGTTGATTAGAGTATACAGTTAATTCCCAGAGTAGGTTTCTTTATGGTTTAAGCTTTTACACATAGTTCATTTCAATTTAATAATTATTTCTTCAAAAGCTGTTTTTGTATTCATTATGTATAACATGAATAGTGGTAATGATAAAATATAAGCTACTATTAAGAATAAAATTTTCCTACTAATTCGTACATTGTTTTTTTTTAATTTGTTTATTCTGCATAGTAAATTTAAATATCATCCTCTTTAAAAATTGCTGTAAGAATGGCGTTTCCAGAACTTTAAAAAATTATTTTGAATAATTAAACAAAATGAAAAACGTTATTTTAATTATTTTTAATTTATAAATTTTATTAAAATAAATAAACCCTTATTAAATTTAAAAAAAAATTTGATTTATTAAATTCGAATTTTAACATATTGATTATGGTGACTTAATTCATGGGAATTTAATTTCCCCTTTATTTATAGTTACAAATGCTTAAAAAGTATAATGTAAAAGAATAGGAAACAAACAATGATTTGACAATAAATATCAATTTTATTGTAAATATTTTAAAAATTAATGTTTTTGTATAAATATCAATTCCAACAATCCATTTATAAATTTTTAATAAATTACACTAGGGGAGAGAAAAAGCTTTTTTTAAATATTACAACTATCTTCTTACACAAAACATTTCTTAAATTCAAATGTAAAATACAACAAATCGCTCATCTGGAGCATACTACACAACCAACATATTTATTCTGCTCGTCTTCGTCACACTCAGGACAAACCATCCAGACGGGTACCAAAGTGCCTGAATACTCATCAGTGCTCGTTGGTACGGGTGGGATCTCTTCAACTGGGTTGACGTCCATGCATACGAAATCAGAAGCAGTTCCACCACCTCTGTTAACGGACATGTATCCTGAATACTCAAGTTTTAGTTCTGATGGACAATCTGTGCGACCGGCAATGGTGTAGACAGTTGTGGCGTTTTCCAATTTGCAGAAGGCGCAGAAAACTTGTCCCTTATTTTTGTCTGGAGTTTCAAATCCTAATCCACTCAAATAGGAAACTTTAGTAGTGCTGCTCACTTTGTTTTCTTCAAGATTCGGTTCGGTACTTCTTAAGCATTCGACGTTGCCACCATTGCCCCAGCCTTTGGGTGATGTCGCTGCGTACCCAACGAAAAGAGGATCTGGATTAGGTAAACTGCAATTTCTGCCACCCCAATGAATGTAGTGTGATACGGCTCTAGTATATGGATACCAGTAAAATGGTTTCTCTTCCTGGAAGAAAATTTATATCATAAATTAAATTCATTTCTCGATTTTTGACTTTGATCATTTCTATATTTACTTTTATCTCAGTATTTAATAATTCAAAAGCAAATTATTAGTTAATTTGGTTTGAAACGTAAGTTGATTTCCATTTATTAAAGAAAAAACATAAGAATTAATATAATTCAAATTACATTTAGTATAATTTAGCTATTGGAAGAAATAAATCTTAATGTATTATGTAAGGTAAAAACAATTTATTAGATTATTTTATTATTTTAATAAACAGAATATAAATGAAATAAACAAATTAGGTATGCTGATTTGATATAGTGATATTTTCTAAATACTGACAATAATTCCTACTGAACGATGTATTATCTAATGATGCCTTTTATACAGTCAATTTTGCCATCTGCGCAGAAAAGGAAATGAGATTTATCATCTGTAAAAAATCAAAAAGGTGAACCAAATGCAAGCAGTAAATATAAAAACACAAAAAATTGGAGAGAATTGAGATAACTTTAGATTATTCCAAACTTCCTCGATAAGGTTCATGTTTAGAGAAAGTGCTGACCGTTTTATGTTCTGACTGGCATCTTCCTGCATATCACACTATACAGTTTTATTCTTGATTTGATTGTATGTTCTTTTTCTGTGGGATAAAATTATTTTTGAAATATAACTTCATAAGATCATGCCTATCAATGAAAATGTAGATTTAATGAACAAACATGACCATTATTGATTCTATTTGGGAAAGCATGGACATTATGAGTCTACCAAAACAAAGACTATTTCTCAGAATTCTACAAAAAGATAATACCAAAAACAATATTATTTCTCTCGAATTATTCCCCTTCATAATTCAAGTATCTTCGTGGATGATTTTTGTCTATGATTTTACCAAACCAAGAAACAGATAATTTGCATGTAAATCAAATAATGCGACAGACTATTTAAAGAACATAGGCCGTATTAGCATTGAATTCTCAAAGGATATATATATATATATATATATTGATGTCAAACTAGTATACTTACGACAAAATGTATAAGCCTCTGAAGATCTCGGGCATAACGATTAGGAATGTTATCTCCATTTTCTCCATACACTTTGAAAGCTTCATCAAATTGATCAAGTCCTCCGGTAGGGTCCAAGTCAGAGATTGCATTAGACATTGCTCTGGTGGCTTTCTTCAATCGACTTTGATATTCATTGATCTTAAATATTAAAAAACATTTAAAAATTACTTATAATTTCAATTTATTATAAGCAAGTTAAACTATTACAATGAAATTTGAGCACATTTACTTACCTCCTTATCCTTTTCTGGCGGCCAAATACCACCTTTATTTTCCCACTCTCTATACATTTGCATTGAAACAAGCAAATCATCGTATTTGTTTGTTGCTTCATTCAACATAGCATCAAGAGCACTAGAGTGGTTTAAATAGATATATTTCTAAATTATTAAAAACAAATAAATAATAAGCTGAAATATTAAAAAAGGTGTTAGGAAATATAAGCTCGAGTCTCATATATTTTTATTTTTAATAACAAACATTAATTTAAAAATTTTCACAGGAAGTAATTAGATATTCTTTTAAATAATAAATTAACGTATCTTTCAATAGATTAGTTTTTCTTTCTTTCTCCTTTTTACTCTTTCTAACAATTCATATTTTAGATTTTGAATTAGTTAAATTCCCAAAGAAATGGAATTTATCCACAAAATTTTTTATTAAATATTAAAAATGTAAAATAATATAAAAGCATTTATAAAACTGCATTTCGCAGTTTACATAATTATATTACATTAAAAAAACTAATTTATCATATTGATTAAATAAAATCAAAGTATTTATCTTAGATGTTTGTAAGAAATAGTATATGATAGGGTAAACTCATAAAATAAATCTAGAAAAATTGAAATATGTTTATGATGATTTTGATTGTATATAATATAAATATGGAATACGAAGGGAGAAAAATTAAGAACTTTTTTCTGTGTGGTTTTTAGTTTTTACCGTTAACGCTTAATTTTCATAAAATCTCAAAATTCTAAAATGTGTCTAAATTATCCTATCATTTTGTGGCATCTTAATACCAGTGAACTTTCAAAGACTAGATAGCAAACTTGAATTTATTTTTTATGATTTTTCAGCTATATTTGCTATGAAATGAATCTCTTGATTTTGAAAGTAAATTTAGATTTCTGCCTTTACATTAAGCACTTACACAATCACTTTCTCAGCTAAGAATTTGGGAAGAAATTAAGAATTCCAAATTTTCAGCGAAAAAATTGCATGAAAAAACTGTTTAAAAAATATAACTTTATAATTTAATTTCTCAGAAATAATTTAATTTCTCATTATAATTTTTCAGAAAAAATTCAGAACTTCTAAACTATCTCATGATAAGCTGCTTTTGAAAATTTCTTTGTATTTTGTGATAACATAAGATTTTTCTCTTGCTAAATATTTTTAAAAAATTTAAAAATTCAGTAAGAAAAAATTTCTCCATTTGTTTACAAGCTAAAAAATATGTTGTTGTTTATGACACTTGGCGAAGCCAAGCCCTCCTGTCAGGTACTTGGCGAATGAAATCAGAAAGAGCGTTCCCACAAGGGTGTATAGGTGGCAGCACCATCTATTGGCTCATAGGTGGCAGCATAGGTGGTGTTTGCTCATAGGTGGCAGCACCATCTATGTCTTCCACTTTAGAGATAGGAAGCCAGAAAAGACCCAAAACCTGGCTCCTATCATTCCTACAAGTATTAATTTTGAATGGAAACATAGTGGAAATTGCGACCACGTCATATTTTACGTGCCCCCAATTGCCATTAGGGAACACAACGGTCTTTATTCGCCGGTAATCGAACCCACAACTGGTGATTGCGAGACTGACACCCTAACCAATTAGGCTGATGTGACCCACCAAAAAATATTATACACTGTAATTCCTAAAATTAAAACCAATTAATATTTTCATATGACTCTGAATAGTTTTACATATTCTGTTTAGTTCCAAATAAAAGATTTATTTAAATTAAATATAGTACAAACCAGCCAAGAAATATTTGTTTCTTGAAAATTTTTGAACAATGTTATACTCATAAACTTAGAAAATCATTAATACATATCTATAATCTCTAAGTCAATTGTTATAACTTTAATGAATCAAAACTTTAATTGTATACAGTACTTATACTAAATTTAACATTCGAAAAAAAATTCTAAAACAATACTAATACAAAGAAATAAAATTTATGTTTTAATTATTATATTTCCAGTTTAATTTCCTTAAGAGCAAAAATAATTTACTTACATAGCTACGAAAATAGTTCCATTTTTTTAAATAAAAATTTAATGTTAAAAACATAAATTATAATAAACGTACTTAGCAACAAACGTGCAGTTAATTAATAAATCTCAACTGTTTTAATTAACAAAACACAAGGGAAACTAATTTTTTTAAAAGAATTATCTAAATAGTTTTAATTTTTATTTAGTGACAAGTTATCCTCACTAGAATACAAAAGAAATTGTAGGCGCAAATTTAAATTAAAATTTTTAGTATGAATTCAATTTTTATGATACTCTTAAATTTCTAATTAAAAAATGAAAATGAATTGCTGAATTAATAAAATAGTCAACCGAAGGTCTATTAAAGAAATAACAAATAATTTGCTTTCATTCAGCAGTTTTATTTAAAAGTACTGAATAAAAATAAATCATTTTTAATACTATATATTATTAAAAGTGTCTATAATAAAAAATAGGATATCTCAGCAAATATAAAAGTGAAAGTTTACGCTCAAATAAAACAATCAGCACATCAATGAAAATTCTTAGTTTTAGTTTCTACTTGTAAAGTACTTAAACTGCTTAAAAAAGATGTCGTTAAATTTCATTCAATAAAAATAAAACTTCTTACGATTTCACTATAAAAAGCTTAAAAATACTTCCTTGTGAAAAATTCCGTAAGAAAAATAGTGATAATCTTTAGAAAATATTTTCGCTAAGTTATAACTATTACAGGAGTGATTCAATATTTAAAGATGAAAAACACGTAAAATTTGATATAACAAAACTTTTCATTATAAAAAAGAGGACAAATTATATGATTGGAAGAAATAATAGAATCTGAATGCATAGAATAAATATAAATTAACTGCGCATAAATCCAGGAATTTGTAGAATATTTTAATTACTTTACGAGCAATAACTAGAGTTGAAAATTGTCAAATTGATATGCCTATTATCTTATTTTCAAAATTAACTATATTTGAGGTAACTATTGTATTTTTTCTGTCATATTCATTTTTAATTCGTGTCTAGTAAATAGCAAATCATTCTTATTAAATATTTTTAAAGAAATAGCTCAATAAAAACAAAGACTTTGATATTTTATAAATAGGTTTTCCTTCAGCCACTTCATTAACTAAATAATTCATTTTGATTTAATTATTAGAAATTATAGAAAGAATTATAAAAGTCCTAGTCCTTGTAAATGATATACATGAAACCCTCTTAAGATCTATGGCCTCTTCATAGATAAGCGCTTTGTGAAAAGATTGTAATCTTTATAATAAAATAATTTATACATTATCATTAGCAATAAGTATTTTTTTATTTAGATGAATTATTCACTTGTTGAAAGTTTTAATTGGCTATGAACTAAAATTACATTACCAAAAAAATTTAATTCAATTTTTTTTTAATATCATGTTTTAAATTTTATATGAAGCAAGAGAAAGAAACAGGGAAACAATATTAATTAAATATTAAATTATGAGTCAACATTTTAATTAAATATATACACTACACAAAACGTTTTGTATAAGAAAAAAGTTCGCATATTTTTTAATTTTTAAAATCTCAAATTTTATTAATGACTTATTGATTAAAATGATTTTTTTATTCTATCAAGTAAACATATTTTGAATTCACACATATTACTTACAATGAACAACACAATTTTACAATTTTTTACTAATAACTTATTTTAATTATAAAGATTTTATTGAATGACAAAACGTAGTGAAATAAAAACTTTTCATCTGAATTTCATTTTAAATCTAAATTTACAGCCTCTTTATATTCAAAAACAAACAATTAAAATTTCTAGCGCTATAAAGTGTCACAATTTTGAAAAATTTAAAAATAAGAAAGGAATCAATTAAGTATACAACAATTTTTTTGCAATGACTACCATAAAATAACATGCGCGATAAAAACACAATAACCTCAACTTATAAGTTTAAATCTATCAGTTTTTCGCTATAATATTGCATCAAGCGATTTATCCATAAAAATAATCATCAGTGAAGTTTGTTGGAAAAAAAAACCCATACATTTAATACTTACTAATTTTTCAAAAATGCTGAGAAATCTGGTTGAAGAGTAGACAGTTCCACAATTTCTAACTTCAGGGGTGAGCCCTTACCATTATTAATCTGTTTTACCATATCTGGATATTCATCCACTAATTTGAACAACTCTTCTAAGTTTTGAGGTGGAGAAATAGCACCTGTAGTACCAGTGGCAGTGATAGTAATGTATGCCTTTTTCTCTACCGCTTTATAAAGCATCTCCAGATTTCCTAAAATATAAATGTAAAAGTGTCTATTCCTTTAATGATTTACAAAATAAAGTTTATAAAATATTTAATTTAGCTGTGGAATTATTGAACATAAAAGTTACTATTAACATATATATAATTCATATTAATTTATACATAATCAAAATCAGTTGAAGAGAGATAAATCAAGTAATTTTTAATGCAGAAAATATTTTTCATATAAAATATATTGAAATGTTTAGTAATATCGGGAAATAATTGCAACATAGATAAATTATGGTTAAACGACAATTTTACTAAATATAAGGTATATTTATAATTCCATATAAAAGATAATAAAACGAGTGAGATAATAAAACGAACAAGTGAGTGAGTTTACGAACTCAATCGTTTATAAATATTTTTATATCACTTTTATAAAGTCAGATTTTTTAAAAATTTTCATATGATGTTTCCAAATCCTTTATTTCTCTCTTTTTAAGAATATAAATTTCTTTAAGAAAACAACATATTTATTCTTATATTGTAATCATAATTAATAACAAAAAACACTCCTGAATAAACTCTGTGACTAAAAAGTTACATAAACAACACAATTATCTTAGAAGGAAATTATCATTTCAATTGTAAATTTCACTAGTAAAGGCAACATTACTTATTATAATAATCATATATAGATCCCATTAGATTAATTAAAAATAATTATAATACAGAAATTTTATTATAAATATGATGTAAACTAAAAATTTTAATATTAATTTACATCATAATTAATGAATTATTATTGCCTACAATGATGGCAATACTTTCCTGTCTTCGTAAAATAAAATTTAAGCCATGAACCTTCATTAACTTCATACTTTTTTTACTCGTATTTATACACCAAAATGCTTATCTATAAGTATAAAAAACAGTAAATACCTTCCTAATAGCTTAAAAGAACCCACAGACATAAAATTTAATTAATACAATTATTTCAATTAAGTGTTCTTACCTTTGACATCACCAGAAAATGAACCAGAAAGAGCCAAATTGGCATTAACTGCTGCTTTAATATCTTCTAGATACTCGGACTCAACAGCCGTTAATTGATATGATATGATCAGCTGACCACCGTAAGTGATACTTCTAATATAATGGGTGCCTACGACACCTGGTGGTAGTTTTTGCCAGTCTGACAATTGTTTCGTGTAAGACGGAAACGTTTCGGTTAGCTGAAAAATTTATCAACAGTTATTAAAATTTCCTACCTTTAAATAAAATATAACTTATAATTTTGTAAATCTGAAAAAGAGTTTATTTTCGAAAGTATATATCCCATTTATGTTTTATTAGTATTTAAAACAAATTTGTAAATCATGTTACTTGTATATGGGCAAACATAATATTTAATAAAAATGAAGTTATCATAATTCTTTAGACAAAAATTACAAATCATTCTAATTAAACCTATGTAATCCATTTTGTGTAATATATTCATATAAATCATTAGTATAAAATATACTGCAGTAAATCAAATTTATAACTATTTATTTCATTCTAAGCAAACTAATAGCAATCATTTGAAAATTACTAGATAGATGTGCATAAAAATTAAGTTATTTTAATGCACGCTAATTTAAATTTATTTGCATTGATTAATTATTTCAGTTTTTAAGGATTTGTTTTCTTGATTAAACTTTATAATAATAAAAGTTTTTTTTAACTTTATAAAATAAGGTTTTTATTTTCTTATTATAACTTAAAAAATAAAAAAATAACTTTTTATTAATACACTTAAATAATTTTATAAAAGAGGAAATTTATATTAAAATTTAACAAAAATTTTTTTAAACCTTATAAAATTTTCTCTAATATTTATTGTAGAAAATTTCAACAAAATCAATTAAATTTCGACAAGTTAAAGTAAATGCCATTCTGTAATTCTAAAAACAAAATTTAATAATTGATTAGTAGATCTTTGAGAAAAAAATTAATTATGTAAAAATTAATTGTTTTAAAAATTGTAAATTTTCAGATGTGATTTGAACATGTTACATTGCGTGAACTTTTTTATGTCAAAACAAATAATAAAATTAAATCATCACCCATGTCGCTGCATGAGATAAAGTTAATAGAATTATGTCTCACAACTTAATCCTAAAGAGACATTTTAAAAGATAATTACACTATTTTTTTATTCAATGACTGCAGAGCTTAATGAAGCTACTTGAATTTATTTCTGCTCTTTTTAAACCAATGTAAGTAATGTGAATTTGTGTTTGTATATACCATGTTTAATATATGTGGCAACACAAGCATTTTTGCCATCTTTCTTGTTTATTTCGCATGTACCCTTCCATGAATTGTGTTTTCCTATATATTTAATTGAAACGATGTATAATTAAACTCAATCAATTATCAAATTTAAAACTATTTCAGTTTTATTTAATTTTTACCAAATATTGACATTCAAGTTTTTTTGGCTTTGATGCCACCCAAACTGTCTAGTGGTTAGCGTACATGACTACAGATGGGTGGGACCTGGGTTCGAATCCTGGTCGGGCATGGATGTACTTTCTCTCTCTCTCTCTTTCTTGTCTTGGTCCTTTCTTTGTGTGTATGTGAATGGTTGCCTACCCTATAAACGGGTCCCTATGGCATGTGTGTACTGAGGAAGTCGGACTCCACACCAAATATGGTTCAGTTGGAAAAGTGGAGCAGCGCACCCCGTGCCAGCCTGGCTGATACACGACAACAACAACAGCTGTTTTGATATATAAAGTAAAAGTTATATTAATAAATATATTAATAATTAATAATTATTTGTAATAATAATAAGTAATAATTATTTGAAATATATATATTGCGATACCCTAATTACCACGTCTTTCAAAAGTAAATTTTTTTAATATTTTTCCAGAATTTTATTGTTTGTTTTTTTATTACAGAGAACTTAACAATAAAAAATGTACGATGATCTATGCGTAATGCATCTTCAGTTTAAACTAATTATTTTGACTGAAATTATTTTCTCATCAGTGTACGAATGCTTGATTCAGACATGATGCTCTTAACAAAGGAAAACTCTCTAGGTATTCTAAAGGAACATTAATATCCAAATGACC
>JAPDSC010092366.1:0-29451 GCA_026290005.1 Latrodectus geometricus | reverse complement strand
AACTAGCTCCAAGAGGTATTAATTAGAAATGGGAACATGGAGGACATAGCGACTCGACATATTTTACGTGCCCCAGTCGGCATTAGTGAACACGACGAATCTTCGGCTAAGCCGGAATTCAAACTCACCACCTTTTGGTAACGAGAACGACGAGAATTATCTGAACAGGAAATTTACTTACATAAAATTCTGCAGCTGCTGCAAAAAACATCAGGTAAATAAATCTGATGTTTTTAGCAGCATCTTATTTAATTAGTGAAAAAAAGCAATCCTCTATTGTAGTTGCTTTAGTGTTTATTTTATAACTTTGGTGATGACTGTTTCTACATATATTTATTGATACACTATAAATTGTATTAAGGTCAATTTTAATGAATTTTTAAAATTGAAGCTTTTTTGTTAGTTAAGCAATTAAAACGGCATATACTGTATTTTTTTAAAGATTTTATTCAAAATTCACATCAAATTTCTCTATCGCAAATGTTTTTATTTTCATTATTCCAAAAAATAAAATTAGAATAATAGATTTGGATTTAGATAAGGCTAGTATGAAAAATTGAAATCTCCAGGTATCTATTTTGTGCAAACATTAAGCGTGATCTTATATTGTATTCATTAAACATAATTCTGAAGGCTGTTTATCAAAATTACTAGATCAAGAGACTAACGAGTTTATCTGATCTTAACTTTGAAATATTATTACTTTTCAAGGAATTCTTTTAAAGATTTCTAACAATACTTACAACAATGCTCAATTTTGTTATTGACTGGTTTTACTTTCATCAAATTTTCTCAGGAACTTACTTCGTATTATTATAAAATTTTATTTAAATCAGTCATATTAGAAATTCGGGAATAGGGTATACGAAAGATTCATTATTCATTAAATAGTGCATTATTGTATACAATAGCTTAAATATATAACATAAATTAACTATCTGTTTTTTTGCATTGATTCGCTCAAAAAAATTTAAATATTACCTCAAAAGAAAAAGCAAAACACTTAGTTTCAAATTGGAAATTGAGCTTGATAAGATAATAAAACGTTTTTTACAACCGGTTACATATTATTGTTTTCGAACTCGGGAGAGATAATCATCATTAGTATTGAGTATAAATCGAGGGTCATTGCTAAGCCATTCTTTAAGCAGACATCAAATGAAAAATTTAGGAAATAGCATTAATGCCTTGTTGGTGAGGGCATCGTTCTCATTATCGGAAGGTTGTGAGTTCGATTCCCGACTTAACTAAAGATCCATCCTATTCACTAAACGTGGATGGGTGTCGATAAATTGCTCGTACTCGCAATGTCTTCCAAGTGAAATAATACATCTGGAAGTGGAAAGTCAAGAATTGGAAGATTTCTTCTTGGTCACTGTTTCCAGATTAAAATTCGCATCCGGATGCTTCCACATTACTGATAGAGCCCAGTACGTTTCCAGTTAGTATTTTACGGGGAAGTATGATGGGAGAATATCAACCTTAAAAGACAGACATAAGATTCTTATGTAAGTCAACATGCTTCTAAATTTACTCAAACCATTTTTTATAAGCTTTATGTAATTGAATGAAAATTACACCTAGTAAAGCATTCTATGATTGAAATATTCTAGTATTATACACATAGATATTATATAGTTTCTATAAAAATTGTTTTATACTTTAAAACATATCGTAGTTATAGAGTTTAATCATTCCTTAATGTTATATCAAGTACAAATAAATAATGATATGCTTAGCAAACATATCATTGTTTAGTTGTACTTGATATAGCATAATAAATAACAGTTGATATAACTTAATATAACAGTTGTCAACTTAGTGTATTCTGCCCATTAAGAGTTAATTCCCTGTTTTAAGTTTTAATATTGGTGTTCTACAGGTTTAATACAGTTCTCTATTGCCTATTAAGTTTTAATTATTGCCAAAATTGTCGATGGGTTATTTTTTAATCACCATTTGAGATATGTGTTTTAAAGTCGGTGATAATGCGATATTAACACAGTAATCACTTAATTCATAACAGAATCCATTCTAATCTGTATATTAATGAAAATGCAGTAATCTAATTTAAAAAATTAAATGTAACTAAATATATGTAGTCTGCTTTTTAGTGAAATTTAAAAAATTGCATCACAGCCAAATTAAGATACAGCAGAACATACATTCATAAGAAAATTTACTATCCATAAAGATTCGAAAGTTGTCGATTGTTTCAGAAAGATTGATTATTTCAGATGTTTAGTATATAAGATTTGAGCTGAGATTTACTGCACGGTCACTCTTGCGACTATTTCAAAAAGTCGCCAAAAATCTCGCCATTTGGCTTAAGCAAGGTTAGAATTGGTCAGAATCACTCATCTGCAATTGGTCGGAATGGGTTGGGTTGCCAGAAAATATTATTTATCGCAAAAATAGAAAAACCGCGCCGTACAGTAGGACCGTACAGTAAATCTCAGCCAATATTTGTGATAAACTCTACAAAAGTAAAATGTTTGAGATCCTTAATAAGTTTTGGTTTGAACATATTTCTAAAAAATAAGCTTCATTTTAAAGGCCACGAAAAAAAACTGCTTTCATAATTCTCGTATCAGCAACATTTCAGTTTCCATTCGCAATATTTTTCTTAATAGATTATTTTGAAGTACATTAGGTATTGATCATCACTATCTTCACTATTAAAAGTATTATCGGATAATGCATTAACGTCATCAGTTTATAAATTGTTTTAAATATTTCAACGTTACCACTGATTTAAATTTACAGTATGATTTACATTTTCAAAGCTAAACATTAAATATTAAAGAGAACGTGACTATCAAAAAATTAAAATCCTTATAAAGAATATAATAAGTACAAAGTATCCCACTGAAAAAATTTTATTTCTGATTTCTTTTTAAGAAATGTATTACATCTATAACAAATAATAATAAATGTGATACTTTGTACTTATTATATTCCTTATAAATCCTTATGAAGAATATAATAAGTACAAATTATCCCACTGAGGAAAATTTTATTTGTGACTTTTTTAAAAAAAAATGTATGATATCAATAACAAATAACAATAATATAAAACTTAATAAATATTATAAAAAGAAACAAATATTTTTCTTAATAATATATGGTCCAGATATCTATTTTTAGCATTTACTAGATTCACACAAAACTGTTATTCCATTTGATAAATTGCAGGATATATTATAGGGCCATTAATATCCTTTTCCTTTTAGCATTAAGTAGATATACTTATTTATAGAAGTAATTTCGTCTCTTTAATGCATTCTTGAAATAAAAGTAAAATATATATTAAATTAATGTCCAATGCTTTTATACTCCTTGTGTTTTTCTTTTCTACAGACAAAGAAATTATATTTTTAATCCATTAAGCATTTGAAAATAACGTTTTCTATTCTTTTCAATCAAGAATTAATAAAACAAAAATTCCAATTTTGTTTTGCTGACGTCTACTTTGCAATCATTCATCAAAATATACTTCTGAATCTTCAAGTGACATTTCTAGAAAGTATATGGAGCTTCTTCTCTTATTTTAATCTTATATTATTTCATTGAAAATTAAAATATTCCTTATCAAAATATAATGATCCCAGTAGAACGTTATGATATCAATTTCTAATATGATAAGGTATAATCACTAGAGTATTTTGACAAATACATATTTTCATTAGAGGATATTTTGCAATAAGTAGATAATTGCTAACATTTTTTTAGAAACGCTCTCTTTATATGCATTCATGTATATTATAATTACTTATCAAATACATCGTTAAAACAAAGCAGATTCAATTTTTTGAAAAACAGCAATATTTAAAAAGTGAGTATTGCTGTTTTTTCAAAAAAATGAATTTTGTTTTGCTTTAACGACAGCAATATTTAAAAGGTAATTTTGTTTTGTTTTTGTTTTTGTTTTTGGTTTCTTTTATAAGGTCTCATAAAAGAAACCGTAATTGAAGAAATTAGAACATTTACCTGACAAATGGAGTAGAGTTGAGTGACGCATGCAAGAACTTCGTTAAACTCGCTGTTGCTCGAATTTTCATTTCAGAAATTTTCGAAAGTGTCTTTGAAGTAATTTGTAGGTAACAAATATCAGATGAATAAATGATTGAAAACTTAATGAATAAAAATGAAAAAGAAGTTTCAATTGTCAAGCAAGAAAACGATGTATTGTTAAAACCTTCTACAAAATAAATAAATTAATGGATCTTAATTGAATAGTTTTTAGAGAAAACCAGCAGTAGAATGCTTTGCTACATAATGAAAATGTATTTTTAAATACATAGCTTTAACATAAAACAGATTAATAAAATAAAATTTTATAATCAGTTCGAAGTTTGTTTTATAAATTCCAGAATTTTTATTCAACAAGGATATTAAAAAATGGAATTCATTAAAAATTTTCTAACTCCTAAATAACAAAATTTGGAATGGCTTAACTTACTCAAGACGTGTTATAGTCATCATACAAAAAATTATTTTACAGTTATTGGTGAACATAATTTAGATTAGCTTTTTAAAATTTGACAGTTAAACTACATATATCACATTTCTATTGTAAAATTATGCTCTTTATTTTGTTTTCTGTTGACTTTATTATACCTTTTATAATCAATATTTTCATATTCACTTTGTATTTTAATAATTTTGAATAAAAATTATTTACATTTGAAGCCAATATAATGGGCAACTGAAAATTAAGAATAAATGCACAATATATAAACTTTTGTATCAAAATATCATTCAATATTCTAACTTGCTAATAAATAATGCAAACATTTGAAGTCTGTTAGATCAATCCTTTATAGCTGTAACAACAATGAGGTATTTGGTCTTATAGTAATTATATATTTTCTCTTATATTTTTTCATTTCTATTTTTTTATTCCAATAAATATATGTCTCTTAACTGCTTTATTCTGAAAAAATTAATAAATGTTATAAATCATTTATAAAAATAAAAAATAATGAATTATTATAATTTAAAAATTTTTCTCAAAAACTAGTTTAAATTAAAGTTTTCAATTTTTTTTTTGTACTAAAATCATTTTTTTAATAAGAAACTAAAACTAATCAATGTCATGTGGTATTGACGATTGTTATGAAGTAGTTCAGTAATAAAGGACCAAACACAAAATTTTCCTCCTTCAATAAATGCGTTATTTCATTTCAAATGAAACATAAAAGTCACGTGATTTCATTAATCCATTAATAGATATAAATGGATGCGACACGCTATAACATAACAACTTTTTGTTTACTTCTGTCATCACAGAACAATGTAATGACATAACACATGTTTGTAATATTTGGACTAAATCAATGAAACGCCATAAATTTCAATTAAATATCGATTATGATAAATATGAAAACATGCAATCGTTATTTCATTGCAACAGAAAATGATAGTAGTTTATCTTCTACAAATTTCCGCTAATACATTATAATGACTATCAATTCACAGAAAAATATAATCACTTACAGAACAGATTTTAACTCTGGTGTTTTTTAATTTCAATGCAATCAGAATTCGAACATTTGTCAATATTTTCTGTGAGGATTCATTCGCTTGTGATAAGATATTCAATGGTCACAAAAGATACAGAATTAACAAAAAATAATCATAAAATTATAAAAAGTAAATTAACAGCAACAACACAAGCATAACAAACCTGTTATTAATGGATATACAATTTACTCACAAAAGCAAACATCAAAAACACAATTAACGAGACTTAATTAACTATGAAATATGTTTACCAAAGAAAATGATAATTGTTATCTTATTAAAATATAATTTTAGAACACGACATTTATCGCAAAACTTTTAGAAAAATATTGGTACGAAAATAGCCTTATTCTAAGTAACAAAAACTTTTGAATACTTTTCAATGGAACTTAATATTATCTTGATCATGAATATCAGAAGCTTTTAATTAAACTTCTGTTATTAAATAGCTTGGAAAAAAATTCTTTCCAAAATTAATTAGGATTAATTTAGATATGTTTTTCATGTGTCGCGTAAAAAACATTCCTTTTTATTACGAAAATTAAATCATTAATGTTTTCTCTAATTAAATTCTTTTTTATTCTTAAAATTGCAAACTAATTTAGTTTTTATAGCTTTTTATAAGAGACTGTAAATTTGAATTATTCTATTTTTCCAATTGATCTATAGATTTCTAGATTGACAGTGAAAATTATTTGTGTGTAACATTTCTATTTATTTCAAAAGTTATTCTCCAAAACAATTTTGTTAATGCTTAAATATTGTATGCATGTATTATTATTACAAACTGTTTATGAATTTCTGTGTAAGCAACTTAAGTTCCTCATCATCGATAGATAATACCTTTTAAATTTTTACAGCATCAAAAATATTTAATTCAGTAGCAGCAAGGTTTTATTAAGGGTATTGTGGACACCAAATTTAAATATAGATTTTTCATTGCTTATATTACTCATTACTGCATATCATTTAAAAAAAATGCTTGATTTCGAAAATTCTTTAGTTAGTTATAAGTAAAATAAAAATTTTATACATCAAGCCCACACCTCTTTGTTTAAAATTTCGGTTAGTTTTGGAATTGAAAATCACCTTAATCCTTCTATAATAAGCAATATTTAATGATGATTTTTTTAAAAATAATTGTATTTATTTTATTAATCATATTAGTTGAATAGTTAAAATTTTAATATTTTGGCCTCATTTTGTGTATAATGCCTAACCTATTTGGCATGTAACTTAAAAGAGTGATTTTTTATCCACCAGAAAATTTTCCTTTTATGAAACTTCAAAATACTTCTTGTGTAGCAAATTTTGTGCAAACTTCACAATATTTCCCACATTTATTCTTTAAACATAGATAACTAAATTATTGGAAACAAAAACAAAAGATAGAGAAATGTTTTTTTTATCATTTTTAATAATTTAAATTTGGTGACCATTTTATTCATAAAATAAATTAAAATATTTTTTATCACTTTCTAAATTTATTAAATGAGAGTGTTTTCCAACAATTTTTAAATTCTTTAATTTCATTCAAAAATGCATTTTTTAAAACAAATTACAGAAATTTGTTGCGTAAGTAACAGAATAAAATGAAAAAAAAATTATTGAAATAATTTTTTCAAACTTGGTTCGATTCATCTTTTTTAATCTATAAATAAGCATACAAAATTTTAAATTTATAGCTCTATTATTAAAAAAATCTTTTTAGCATCAACTGTTATCCTTAAATTATCATCAATTTTGTGCGTTGTGATAGCTTGTAAATGTGCTGGAAAGCATCGTTCTTAGCACTGGAAATTAAAAGGCTTTATATGCAACAAAGCCAAAAATCTACCTGGTTCAAAATCCATCAGTAATAGCGACTAGGAAAAAAGAAGATAGTAGTCACTATTTCCTTCAATTAAAATGCTACCTATGGGGGTGGCAGTTCAAATCTAGGATCACCAGCTTAGTCCCTGAGATAGTCTGCTTTTAAATTTCGAGGGTCCTTTCATGGCATTCTTACTGTGTATATATATGATACTAACAATTTCCATCCCTTGCAGTGCAAAAAATTCGAAATACACCAGCAATGGCAACAAATTATTAAAGAAAAAGTTTATGGACAAAATAATTTGTGAAATTTAAAATATGAAGAGCCCAATTAAAATAAAGTACTTGATCATCATGCGACTCTAGATTTTTCTCTAAATTTTGTTAAAGCAGAAGCTTGTAATTAAATTCGATTTAATCGGAAACTTTAAATAAACCTTATATAAAAAATATGAATGTACAGAACTATTTAACAAATGAATAATAACAGAACAAGTAACTTTTAGGAAATAAAGACTAAAACATAAAGAGAATACAAAAAATATTTTGCATTGCAAATATTCGTGAAATGGCATTCGTATTGTTTCTTCCTTAAATGAAAGGACAGGCATAGATGGTGAAAGGGACAGCGCCTTTTGTCGGTCTTATAAATAACTATGGCATTTTTTATATATTTTATGACATAAGAGATTTTTTCGAAACATTCACAAAGAATAGTTACAAATAATGATTTACGTCATAAATAGAATTGCTACAGTTGATTGTTGATGAGTATTAATGTTTATCTATACGTAATTTTCAATAAAAATTAAGTAGATTTAAAAAATAATTTCTGATTTAAAAACAGTGTTTTTTTTTCTCTTATAATATACAATTTTCCCATAAATAAAAATTTCTGGTTAATCAGTAAAAAATATTGAAAAATAAGACAAAAATTTATACATTTTTTAGAATAAAAATCTCAATGATCAAATAATTTAAAAATTTTGATTCTGAACGACATACGCACATGTGCAGTAGATTTATAAAATATATGAAATTTGAGCCATTTGGTTCTCTCTTTTTTTAAGTAATTTATCAAATTTAACTATTTGTGCATAGTGCTATCAATATTTCATGTACTTTCCCAATACCATCATAAAAAAATATATCAATTTACTAATAATTCCTTCTTTGGATTTAAATTGTAATTTTAACTGCAATACTTTAAAATAAGTTTAAACTAATTTTAACTGTAAAATAAAAATAGCTAATTAAAATTACGCAAAAATTCATATTACATAAAGCCTATGCATAATTGCATATTTTATATGGTATTATTAAAGAAAATAGGAAATATTTAACTTTATAGATTTTGTTTCTTCACGAAATTGTGATTAAGAACGGAAAAAAATAATAGACTAAATTTTATGAATAATAATTTAAATATTTTCACATGCTTCCATTGTAAAATTAAAAGCAAATAAGAAATGCTATAACTAACCCACAAAATGAAAACAAATGTAAGAAGTTAAAGAGGTTATTTTTTAAAATGACTTAAAAATGTGTATCAATATTTATAATAATACTAATAAAAAAACCATCAAATATGTTTCAAAGGAACAAAGGTATATATATATATATATATATATATATATATATATATATATATATATATATATATATATATATATATAACAAAGAGTAACAAAATCATACGAAATTTGAAAATGCAAACTATTAAACATGAAAACATTTTCCCACATGAAGACTTTTGCATCATACCTTGATTGATAAAAAAAAATCATTACATTCTATTGTAGAATGAAAAAAAATATTTTACTCATATATTGTAGAATAATAAAAAATATTTTTTCATGTTCCAAAAAGTAAAAAGATTTACTTTTTGGAAATTAAATGAAAATTGAATTTTAAAATAGAAATTGAACAGTTTAAATTACAAATTGAAAATGTAAAATAAAATATTGAAAATGTAAAACAAAAAATTGAAAACGTAAATTATTATACTGGAAAACATTTTCACACAGAAATATTATAAAATTTGCATCATATTTTGATTAATAAAAATTCATTCCATTCCATTATAGAATGAAAACATATTTTAAGAATGATTTTTTCAACAAATGAATGACTTCAATAATTTAATTTTTTTGCCAAGCAATATTTCATAACACAATAAACTTATTTTGCTTGAAAAATGTATCTGCAGTGTTCTTGTAAAACAAGCAATTTTTCATAGTAGCGATATGAGATTTTTCTCTTATCATGTAAGCACACAAAATAAATTTTCTTGCTGTAGATATATTTTACACGTCAGAGAATATCACCTGAAATATATCTTAATTTTTCAAAGAAAACATCAGATTGTATTCACTTCTGACCAGGTTTAAGACATGACTACATATTATGGTTTTTAAAGGAGTGACAAAAATGAGGTTTAATTATTACAATATACTATCTTTCAAACACATCTAAAACTGGGGCTAGTTAATCATTATAATATCTTTATTAATAAAATACTGTATAAAAAAAGGTATAAAATGTTTTGAAACGATGAAATGATCGAGAAAATTTGAAAATGCAAAGTACTGAAAATTAATAAGATACAGTTAAAATGCTTCCATTTATAAAATTAATAAGTTCGTGAATAATTTTTTCCCTTACTATATATATACAAATTTATGAACTTTTTTTTTTATTTCTAAAGGCGGGCACCCTTGAGCAAGTAAGTAACATTAGCCCATTTGCCGCAACAAGGCGAAAACTGCTACTCATTTTATCGTTACCCGATGGGCACCTGTGAACCAAGTCACGGAGGTACGAGTAGCATTGCCCACGCAACTCCACCACAAACTCGTTTATAGGACGTGCCACATTCATCCATCATCCGAGGAAAGAACAAGAAACACAGAGAGAGATAGAGAGAAGGAGAAAGTACATCCATGCCCGAGCCGGGATTCGAACCCAGGTCCTTGCCATCGTAGTCAGTTACGCTAACCACTAGACAGGCTGGGTGGCAAAAAAAATTATAAACTTTTTTTATAATTATTTATTTGTAAATTGTTTAATTTTATTTGTAAGTAACTCTACAATGATCTAACAAAAAGTATTTTAAGCCTTTCGAGAAAAGTCATATAACTGTTATATTCATATGATGATAAATATAAACATGAATAAAAATAATTTTAAAACAATATTCACGAGAGAAAAAAAGAGAAATATAGGCAGAAAGCGAATTTTATAGGATTCAAAATGCGTCTAATTTTTTAGTATCACATGAAATAATCATCTAAATAACTCTTTCACTATTAGCAATATGATAAGTTCATTCAAATATTATAATTTTATTTTAGGAATTTTACGGAATAAATTTTTGAAACTAAACTGAATCCGATAGTTTCATGAAAATGAATTTTTTACTAATCGAATTCAAAAAATCACATTTAATAAATTTATCAATAATTCAGATAAACTTACATTAATGTCAATTATCAGCATAACTTACTCTTATTAAAAATTTGGATAATATTAACAAAGTAGATTAATTATAATGTTTACAAAATTTGAATATTTTTCTACAGTTCGTAATTAAATTTAACGTTTCAAAGTCTAAAAGTGTATTTATAGATCACTAAAACATAATTATAGTTTTCCGCCTAAATCATCCATCATTCCTTAAAGCAGGAAACAAATATCGATTTATTTGTTTAAAATAAAAAACAAAAACATGTCGAAAATCGTGCCTCAAACTTTCAGTCTTGTAAAATTTATCGGAAAAAAGAAAGATTGTGTTAATTTACTTTTGTGAGGAAGCTACAGGAAAAGTTGGTACAAAATTTGTCATTATTATTAGGAATGAAAGCTATGTGAATAATGAGTATTTTTCAGTTTGGTCAAAAATTAATGAAGAGTAATGGTTTCGAGAAATATAGTGTGCCAGACTATTAATTTAATAAAAAGAACAATTTTTATAAATAAATTATTATGTCTCTCCGTGAAATTGACAATATGACATCCAATATTTTCCTTCTCTGAACTACTTATTTTCAATTAAAATTTAACCCTGAAAAATATGACCTGATTACTGAGTTTTAAGATATATATATTTAGGCATCTTTCAGAATAAATAACACAAAACAAACCTTCAACGACATTAATAATCTGTTGTGAGATTTATTATTAAACATTATTCAAGTTTAGTTAATTACATTAATATTCCATTTTAATAAATAATTTAACATCTAAAATAAATTGACGATTTTTTTAATAAGAAGAAATAAATTATATGAGTTAGATTTATATTATTTTATTACAAATATAAACATTTGCAAAAATATATTTCTAAACATGAAATTTTGTTTAAATAATTTTCATCTGAAAAATATTTATTAATTCAAAATGAATAGGAGTTATTCTTTAAACTGAATTCCAATAGTCTGAAAAAGAAGTTTGTAGTATTTTAAGATAGTCACAACAAAACATTAATTCACTAATATAAAAGTTTAATATTCCGCTAATTCATATTAAACATCACATCGTTAGAGTGTTCTTTAACGATATGAAAGGCACGTAATAAAGAGGGAAGGGTGCATAATTTATCACAGAAAATGTGAAATGTCATTTGAGATTAGGAGTGTTACAGAAAATGCTGCTGATTTACTTGACTCAGACAGAGAATAGATCGTGAATGGCTTAAACTTTCGGATTATCTATGAAACTGCACCGTTTGTTGTCTATTTTCTAGGAGACTGTATGAATACTTATGGTACATTACTGTTGTACCAACAAATTTCCCTGTACCTAACCTAGAATTGGGTTTTACTAGTAATTAAGTGGAAGTAATCGGATGGGGGGTTTTCGTAATTTAGAATTAGGGAACAAACAGAAGACCCACAATACTTGACCTACCTCTCAAAGGCATCATTTGACTTTTTTTATTAGTGGAAGAACGACATTGGCTTATAGATGGTAGCACCATCTGGATCTTCCAATTTAGAGATTTAAGCCAGAGAAGACAGATAGCCTTGCTCAAACCACCCCCAGAGGTATTAATTTGGAATGGGAACATGGGGGACATTGTAACCACCACCTATTTAACCTGCAACATTAACCTTTAATGAACACTACGGTTCTTTTTTAAAGTAAAAACAATTAAATTTATATATTTGTACAGATTATTTTAATAATGTAATATAAGATTTATTTTGAGAATATAATACAGCTTTGATTCGCATGGGAATTGTATCATAAAAAAGTTGAATAGTATTTAGAGGAATATACCATGATGATATAAATAGATTTAAAATAGATCATAAAGGTTCCATCATATAGAGGCCAGGGAAAAGTGTAAGGCAATACAGATGTTTCATTTCATATCCATGTTCATCAAATCATGGTTCAGCAAGTCCCATTGTGTGAAAATTATAATTCTAGAAAATTCCATGTCCTACAGAAAAAATGCTTATATAATACGATAGAATTGTTGATTAAAAATGATTCCATATTACTTCCCAGTGGTCTTTTCCTTCAGAATTTCAGTTCTCCTAATAAGAAACCACATCGTGATGCCCATACATTGATAGATCCATCTGCATTCTTGACAGTTGGAAACAATCAATTTTGAAGTATTAATCTGTGCAAATTTCCTACAAAGTAAACCAATTTATTGCGGGGAAAAGTGTTAAAATTGATTTGTTTTGACCATGCAACTGTCTTCTAGTTATCAATCAAGCACAATTTATTGTGGCACTATTGTATATAACGTTACCATGTGTGACAATGATTTGGAAATTACTACTCTGACTTAAATTTACCTTTTATGAAAGTTTAACTTAACTGTAATTTTTTACATTGGAAAATCTAGGTGCTAATTGAGATTTGAAATCCTTTTGACTGCAATTTTTTTTTTATTTTAGATACAACAATCGGTCTTAGCTCTTTCACTCAGTTTTTGTCTACTATTTTAGCCTTCCGAGCTTGTCATACTGCGTTATGGGTAGGCCGTTACGATATTAGTCATCGTACCTCTGGAAATATATATCATTTTGAGGTACAATATTGAATAATACAGACTAGCATAATATAATATCATTATATAAAATCTCCGAAACATGATTTGTTTATGTTATTAATATCTTTTACTTATATGAAATTAAAATGGAATTTTAAAACTAAATTAAAATATATATCAAAACAATAAGAATATATATACCACAAATCTTATGCATCATATTTCTTATGTAATATCAAGTTCCTTAATTAGTTTCATTAAACTCTGACATTTTCAGAAAATAATAATAAATAGGAAATTATTTTTTGAACACTAATGTAATGTTTTCAGTGTTTTGTTATATCCAAAAAATCCATTTTTCTTATTATTCATATCATTTATTTTTATTGTTGGAATTTGTAAGGTTAAATCTAAAAATTCTTTCAATATTTAATTGCACATTAATATACACACGGATGAAAATATATATTGAGTGCAATTTTGAAATTTTCACGAAAAGTATATTGCGAGAGAGATTATTTCAATACTTTATGGATAAGTTAATTTGGGATTCCTATTTACAAAAAGACGTGAAATATAAAGAAATAATTCTTAACAACATATGTTCCTTAAGAATTACATTTTGAGATTTAATCTTAAAAATTCCAATAATTAAGAAAATAATCATTTGCTATAAATATAACGAATAATTAAGAAAAAAATTTGGGCAACACAAAATATTGTATACGTTAAATTAATATTCAAAATAAAAAAACATTATTTTATGTTATTGTCTAAAGCTCATAATAGAGATTTTATGAGACTAATTATGTGTTGATAAACAGATATAAAAAATATGACATACAAGATTTGTAATATCCATTCATAATCTTATATATGGATCAAAAACCAAAAAGGAAAACAGTAAATGGATGAATATGCATAAATACATTACAATATGGAAAAAATAAAGGTCAAAAGGGGTAGGTTTACCTACTTTGACAACAAGATTTCATACGGAAAACGAGACAGTTAATGAAATAACTGTGATTGAATATTCCCTTTGTCATTTGACCACACCCTCAGACAATGATGTTTACAGATTCAGAATGTCTCTGCAAGCGTCGCTGAGAAAATTTATTGGCGCCTGTTTGTAGAATGTATTCATTTTCCAAATATTCGTCATGTTAGCTAATCCTTTGTACCCCGAAAAGAAAAACAAGTGAAAACATTTTTTTTATTCTTCATTGATTCTATCAATTATTTTAAAATACATATTTTATGTTAGGTGAAAGCTATATTGTATATATTCTTTTTATTTTATAATATTTAATATATAATAATTCTAGCTATGTACGATTTTTTTATTTTTAATTAAGAATATATATATATATATATATATATATATATATATATATATATATATAAATATATATATATATTTCTTTTGCCTAACAGAATATAGTCGCATTTTATTTCCCACAGAAAACTTTTAAAATTATAGTCAAACATATATTTATAAGTATTACTTTAGTCAATGATAAATAAGGCATACTTTTAACTTCCTACCAAGTATAAAAATTTATTTGTATTGCTATAAAAGATTAGATGAGTTTCTACCACTAAAATAAATGACATATTATTTATCAGTGTGAAATATGGACTTTAAAGATATAAAAAGCCTTAAATCTTTCCTATCCTGCACAATTTCAATTTATATCATTGTTAGATTTTACAGGCAAGTTATATATATACATACATATGTGTGTGGGTCAGATAAGAAATGCCAGATGGCGCTTCTCAACATCGTGACATCATCTTAATATTTGCTGAATTTAAAACATATTTGTGCTACAGTTCAAACAACATGAAAAATATCTTCATAACTGTTTGCGGAATTCGAATTCAATGAAAGTAATTTGCAAGTTTTTGAATAGAAAAAAATATAAAAAAATTAATTATATAAAATGACCAAAAAATAAGTAAATAATCTATCCAATTTTCTAGCCATTCTTTTCATATTTTTGTGTACCATAATTTAAAAAAATTCAAATTAAAAAATTTTATCACATTTAGTTTGATTGGAAAAATTAGTTATGTCTTCTAATTTTTCCAATCTTAAGTTAGTCTAGAGTAAGTCTTCTTGAAATACTTGAATTTGTTTCTTTTAAACATCTCGCTATAATAAAAGTAATTCCTAATTTGCATAACACATCTTTCAACTACATAATATATTTTCGTGTAAAATATTTAAATTAAAACAATGACACAAATTGTTTAAAGATAACAACATTTCTTTAATAGATTCTTTAAAAGAATATGAAATTTATAACCCTTGCCACATTTTAATTGTAAGAAAGATAAAATTTTATTTAGAATTACCTTTAAACTTATTTTCTTATGCCATGGCTAATTAGAGAAAAAAATCATATCAATTTCTACTCTTATCACTTTATGACACATGTATTGTCATTTAATTTTGTTAGATTATGCATTTTGACATCTATAAAACTGAACGAAAATACACAGATCTGATGTTATTCGTAACAAACTATTAAACATGATTTTTTTAAATATCACTCTTTAGATATTATCGAAATTGATATGAATATAAAGGCCTCATTTTTTTAAATAATATTAAACATTATACAATACTTTCTCAAAACTCGCGATAATTTTATTGTTCATTTTCCGTATATTTTGGCAGTTCTTAGAAGTTGAAAACCCTTATTATAAATTGTTTAAGACGTTTACACGTAATTTGTAATCGGTTTTAAAAATAAGTTATCTAAATATCTAATTATGACCACATTTTACAAATTATGCATATAAGAGCCATTTGATTGTCATATAATAAAGATTTTCCCTATTTAAATATTTTCATATATATATGCATGTCCGTATGTATGTATATGTATATCATGTGTTTTTCTACTTAGAACTAAGTACATAAATTATTAGTAACTGAAAAAGCATGTGCGTGTACTTTGAGGCCTTAACTAGATATCTTGCAAATAGAAAACTAAAACAGAAGCATTTAGATATTCGTTTTACAAACAATTTAATGGTAAATTATAGAATTAATATTAATACTAGAAGAAGCTAAAACAGTGAAACATTATAAAAGTCGAAAAATATTCGTGACCAATAATATATAAATTTTACAAAAGTTAAGAAATAAACAACGTTCAGTTGAATCGTAATGACAATCTCTTTAAATAAAACTCCAGTTTTTTTTCAATCAAAGAGATTTTTTTTCTAAATTAGTCAATCAAAACAAGCGACAGTTTTTTTTTCTGTCGTTTATAAAAACGATGCAATATTTTCAATATCATATATTCTAAAATTGTAACAATATAATTTCAAAACAAGTGAAATATTTAAAAATCATTGATATTTTATTCAGTATTTAATCATATAACACTTAATAAAATATAATTATTAGTTAAATTATTTTACTCATATTAAGGATACATAGTAGACAATTTAAATAAATATCAACACAAAACTAAAATAAAGTTTTTAATCATTTGGAGCTCACAATGTTGTCAGCGGGTTGTTTTTAAAGGTATGGATCACATTTCTTATTTTTTACTGTCCCCAAAAAAGAAAACTCGTTTTGATAGATGCTGATGTAAAAAGAAACGACGAGATATCCACCAACTGCTTTCCCATAACTGCTATTTCTAAATTATCTATTTTGAGGATATGTTCTTTAAGAATGTTCTTGGCGTGTTCCATTACCCTAGGGAAAGCCTATTTTCATTAATCAATCGAAACACATACTTTTTTAGATTAGAAAAACTGTTATGTATGCCGATAATAATAACCCTAATGTATCTATGTATTTGAAATATCTCTGGAAAAAAATATACCTAAAAAGATACAATTTGTGAAGAAAAATCGGCCATGGAAACAATGTTGACAAATGTGGACATTTATTGTCGTGATGGCCATGAAACAATATTGCATTTCAGCAACTACCTAAGTGAGTTCGTATGTTTTGTCCTTCGTTATTGTGTGGACGAAAATAGAATATTGGACATAGACGTCACAGACATGAAAAGAAACATCAAGGATATTGCAAGTAAGAAATGAAAGGTATTATATTCATAGTTATATCATTTTTAAAATAGTTATTTCATTCAATAGTAAAAAAAAGTATTGCTAATATTAGAAGTAGTAGTTTAAAATCGACAAAAGTGGGGATAATGAAAAAATTCAAATCGTAACACATTTCCTTTAATTCAAATTACTTTTCTTTTAATAAAAAATACAGTTGAAAAATTTTATATTAATATTTATTAGTGAATTCGATGACAAGATTAATGTAAAGTCGAATTAAATTAACACAATTTTATGTAGTGTAAATGTTTAATGACATTTAATATTTTTAAGTAGTCAATTGAAGAAAATAACTTTTATGCATTTTTTCTATATGTAAAGGCAATATTCCAATATACATTAAAAACAATTTTTTTAATTGATTAAAAATTATTGATATAGACAATCGTCTGAAACTTAAAAAAAAAATAAATGATTTTGTTTTAAAATATAATAACAAAAAATATTTTCCGTTTTTGGCATCAAATTTGTACTTAGATTTAATAATTATGCATTTATTTTTCAATTACAGAATGACATCAAATTTTAACAATTGTATTACAAAATAACTAAAAGTATAGGGGAGAGCTGTAAAGTTATGTTAAATTGTTTTTCTAAATGTAATCAAAGATCTTTAGGAGTACTGATTTTACCATAATGAAATCATTGAAATGAAATCATTTTAAGTTTCAGACCTATGCATGAATTATTCAATATCAATCTTAAAGCAGATTTTTATTATAAGGCTGTGAAAAAAATGCAAAAACTCATATATTTTTCGATTTACAAAACTTTTAAGATAAATAAATTTAATGAGACACAAGATATTTCAATTCACAATAACGATATTTTAATCAACACTTAAATCAGTTTATTCCGGCTTTAAAAAAAAATGTAAATAAATGAATTCATAAAAAAAACAAAAAATCATGACTACTACCGTGGCGCCATCTACTGGGATCACCCGTGGATGATCCAAGACTTCCTCGCAAATTAATTAGAAAGTTTTTAACGATGGATTTTCTTCTGTATATAATTTTTTCTTATTTTTACAGTTCTTGACAATGTACTTATCCACCGACCTTTAAGAATGTAAACAAACTAAACTTATGTAAGCAAACCAACTCCTTTCTCCTATCGTGGCGCCCTCTCTCGTGCTCCCCCGTAGATGAACCATGTTTTGTTTACATTCTCCATCTTGCTTTAGATTACCATCCTTCGTTGTACATATTTTGTTTGTCATGTTTTTCATTCATAATTTTATTCACTTATTTAACCATGTCTCATACTACCATGTGAATTAGTACTGGGAGTGCTTTGCACCTTCATTCATGAAATTATTTTGTGAAACAGACATTTTAGTCTAAATGTAGGTTGTTTAATTTTGCTTATAAAAGAGGTCCACGGCCAAAAGCTAAACACCTCAAACATATAAATAAAAAAAAAATTTAAAAATCAGTTTATTTCAAGATTTTATCTGCTTATCTAGAAATTTCAAAATAATAACCCTTTATAAGGCATCAAAATTCTTATTTTTATTAAATTTGATTCTAACAACTTAAACACAATTTCTAATAATTCCACAAAGAAAAAAAAGTCTGTTACTACCAAATACTTATTTTCATTTCTACGAAAAAGGTAAAAGTTTTTCATCAATGAATAAGTCAAGGATTCTTTCTAGTCCTTGAAGCTTAAAACTACATCCATTCTTACTTTTCTTTGGTGTTAACCTATGTGCAGTTAAATTTTTAGAACATTTTTGTGAATAATTTTTACATGTTAAAAAAAGAATTTATTAAAGGAATATATATGAATGTTAAATATTGTTACTTATAGAGTAGTTTTAATTATGTTATAGCCTTTACATATATAACAAAATAGAACAATTTATGCTTTCTGTTATTCTTTAAAACTGTAGTATTCTGCTATTTTTAACTTTTGATGTATGAGTTTCTTCAAGAGAGTAGGACTTTTGAATAATATAAGCTATTCTGAATAATCATTGATAATCTAATTATAATCTAATAGTGGATATCAATGATCTAAGATGGTTGTAAGACATTTAAATTTCCATTGCCATATATGTATTGTTTGTAACCGTATTCACGTGTGCAAAAAAGAAGCTATCAAAAATCATAAACATCCATCTTGGCAAGTGTGCATATAGAAGGCATAAGAGCTACAACAATCGTCCGTCAACAACACAGTTAGGAGTTCTAACCGTAATTATAACCTAAATCTAACTTGAAGGAATGCATTCCAGACATTTCGCATTAAAGTGCTCTAACAACCGTATTCACCAACCAGAGTTAAATAAGGTTTCAGGGTAAAGGGCGAGTTAAGTCATGAAACGTTATTCATCAAGACAAAAACAGCGATTAACTCGCCTATATGTAAACCTAGAATAACCCTACGATTTCGGAGTGTTAGCGCCGAGTCAGCAAACAATGGCGGACTTAAGCGATATGTTTGTTGACATTGATGAGCAAGATTGGTAGCCAATCAAAAGCCATCTTACATGTCGTGTTCGGTTAACTCCAAAGTTGTTTTACACGGGTATTTCCCCGCTTCGTGAATAAGAATCGGCGAGTCATGCTAGAGTTGTGTTATATCCGAAATAGGTTACACTCAAGTTAACCCGTGTTTGGTGAATACGGCCGTAAGTCATGTTGCGACCAGGGCTGAGATATTTCAGAGATAGTGAATGTGTGTGCATGATCCTTATAAACAATACTCAAATCAAGCCATGAAAGTAATATAATAGAAAGAAATTACGTACATTATTTTTATTTGGATGAATCTGAAGAAATTTGCATAAATCCAGCAATAAAATTCTAAAACCTAAAAAATCTCTCCTGTATACCATAAATATTGAAAAAAGAATTTATTTTCCTCACTCTTTTATTTAATATTTTCACATAGAAATGCGTCGAAAAGTTTAAAATATTTTAACTCACAACTAAAAATTTGTGGTTTTGCAGAATCTGAGAACTCGTGAAAACTTGAAGGAAATTATTTTTGATGTATAGTTAAAAAGTAAAGGAACATCTCTCTGCGAAATTGACTTCCTCCAAACTTCACTTTATTTAAGATTTACTGCTGAAGACTTACAAATGAATTTTTGTTAATAAAACACATTTTTAGAGTTTCTAAAGTAGTTTAAAAGTTTTGAAATAAATTTTAGAATTATTTCAAAAGCTTTAGCAATAGTATTTACTAGTAACCGTGGCATAAACTTTATTATCATTTGGAATGGAAATTACAAATTAAATGTAATGGAATTTGATCAAATTAAATGTAAACTATTTCTAAAATTAAATGTAGAAATATAAATAAAATAACGTTCATAAAATAAATGTAATAAAAATAAAACAAATTAGTTTTGCTTTTTAATACCTTTATTTTATATTACTTTATTTAATAAAATAATTTTACTTATTTTATTTTAATTAAAAAACTTAATATTTTTTATTGAAAGATTTGGTAAGATTTTTTAATTATTCTTATATTAAATGACTCAAAAAATTCGAGACAGTGATTGAATTTGAGAAAATTTTAGAATTCGAATTCAAGTAATAAGCAATCTCATGTCAGCAAATATTTGCCAACTAAAATCTCATGACTACATTAACTGAAATTTTTGCACTAATAACCAGAAAAAAAAGTTGCGTTTAATTCCACAGGAAAATGAAAAAAAAAATCCGTAATCAAAATCAAGCTTATTTTTTCTCTATTATGTCATATTAGTTTGGGGAAAAAGTAATCCATTATTTTTTCGGTAAACCTCTAGTGATCGCTATCTGGTGAGGTATCTATCAAACAATTTCAGATTTATGCTCGTTGGAAAGGTAACATTTGACACTAAAATATCCTCTTGCGGTTTTTTGTTTGATTAATTCAGTTACGAGTACAAGGTTTTAAAAATGGAAGACAACAAACAGAAAATTCGATACATTTTCGTTTTTCTCTTGTAACGGCGAAAAAGATAGCCGGCTGGCTAAAATTGTGAAAGGTGTTTATCGTCCTATATAAGACTGTAACAACCAGTTACGCACAATTTTTGTTTCGTCGATTCCGTTCTGGTATTTTTGATGTTAGAGATGCACCTCGAATGTGGATACAGCATGTCTATAAAATATCAAAAATGATCGAAGTTAACAGCATGTCAGCAGTCGTAACGCGCAAGACCTAAAAATCTACATGAAAGCTGTTTTAAACCTTTTTACAAAGTGAATCCAAAAGAAGTTACATAAATTTCACGTAAAAATAATGGATTTCTTTTTCCCCAACCTAATATTTATTATATTATTTTCTCTTTTATTTATCCAAATAGAAAATTAATCAACATGTGTGTTTAAACTTATTCCTAACTTTTCATAGTTTTATCATTTTTTTATACTTACATCAATTAAGACCATTCATATTTCTTTCAGAATATGTATGGATTTAGTATTAAAATTCTAGAACATCATACTATAAATATTGAAAAAAAAAACATTTAAAGATTCTGTCAATAAAGAGTTTAGAGTATGACTGAATATATTGTTATGATATTTAAAAGCCATATTTGGTATACTTTTTGTCGAAATTCGTAATTATATAAAGCTATTAAATTATGAGACAAAAAAAAACATATTTATGTAGCATGAAACCCATTACATTTAATTCGGAATAAAAATTCCGAATTAAATATAATGGAATTAAATTAAATTACTTGTAAATTTAAATGTAAAAATTTAAATCTAATAATGTTCATAAAATAAATGTAATAAAAAAATTAGTTATTACAAATTTTGTTTGTTTTCTAATAACATTTTACTGTAATTTATTTTAATTAAAAAATTTATTATTTTATTTCTATAAAGATTTTGTAATATTTTTAATTATTCTTTTGTAAATGACTCGAAAATTCGAGTAACTAATCAAATTTGAGAAAATTATAGGACTCGCCCTCAAGTAATTAGCCAATCTCTTGACAACAAATATTTGCAAATATTCCCATGACTACATTAAATGAAATTTTTGTTCTAATATCTGGAAAAAATACTTCTGTTTAATTTCACAGGGAAATGAGAAAAATATTTGTAATCACAGTTGAAGTTATTTCTTCTCTTTTATGTTAGAAAATTTATCTAAATAGAAAAGTAATCAATATAATCAATCAAACTTATTCCGAACTTTTTATAGTCTTATCAATTTTTATGTCTTCATCAATTAATAATTGTATTACTTTTGGAATATGAATGAATTTAGTAGAACAGTTTTTAAAGCTTCCGGCCATGAAGTTTAGAGTATGATTATTTTGTTATGGTATTTAATAGCCATATCTGGTATATTTTTTATTAAAATTCACAAATAAAACAAAGCTATTAAACTGTAATATAGAACAAAACTGGTTTATGCATCATGAAAGTAAAAATGCATTTCAAAGAAAAAAGAAGTTTATAACTAAATTGCTCAAGGTAATGTCTAAAATATTATAACAAAATAAATAAGATTAATGTGGAAACAATTTTTACAAACATATTTAAAAGTTTTATTAATCAAAATATTGAAATTTTCAGTTTTATTATCTATTTACCTGTAATCAATTTTGAAAAAATATTATCAGGATAAAATTGTACATAACTTTTAAAAAGATACAAAAATATTTTATAGATAAACTATTAAATTAATGTTTATAATAATTTAAGAAGGGATACAGCGGAAAACTTGAAAATTGTTGTTTTAAAATAGAAAATGTTTTTTAAAAAGTAAAAAGCAGTTTTTAAGTGTAAAAAGCTGACACATTATTGCCAAAATAAAGGTAAAATATTATGATATGGAAAAGAATAATAAGAAATAATATCGATAGTTATTAATAATCATAATAATATGTTATAGAAGAGACATTAATCCAGTTTATTCAGTCATTTGCAAATGATTTCAGTAACTGCTAACTAATGTTTAAGGATACGGTTTATAATCTTTTTAAAACGATATATATTGTAACATTTTATTATCTGAAATGACTTGTTATGTCAATAAAATAATATTTGATGTACTAGATATAATTTTATTTACATTTTATGATATTTTTTCTCATCAGAAATATTAAGTTGAGTACCAAATAATTAATAAATTAACTAAATATTGTAAAATAATATTTTGCTCAGAAGTTTAAATAAATACATTTGCTTTGTGTATAATAACAATTTTGCTATCTGCAAAATTATTCCTTCACCAGATTTAGATTAAAAATCAAGCAATTTTGATTTTGAAACATTATTTACAAATCAGCAATTTAGATTCAACTGCTATCTTACAATAGTTATAATCATTAGAAGTTCTCATGTAATATTTTAGAAAATCATAAATTTAGAGTTTTTAGATGATTATCAAATAGAAATACATATACTTTAAACTATAAATTATAAAATAATTCTAATTTTTTTAAAACGAAATTATAAACAAAGAAGAAATAAAGATCATAAATCATATATATATATATATATATATATATATATATATATATATATATTAATATTAATATTTTTAACGTATATTCAAAACTAATTAGTTTTTCAAATTTTCTGTATTCAATGATTAACCAAAATTCCTTGAAGTAAAATTTTACTAAATAACCACTTTCAAAGGTTTCTGAACTTGTAACTTAATAAGGTTAAAAAATAAAATTAAAGCTTTCAGGAAACTTAAAATATTTTCTTCGTTACATGTCCAAAGGGCGCTTTACAGAAATTGGGTATAAAAAGTGTCTGCGCCGAGCCGAAATTGTTCTCAAAGAAAACTAAAAACCATTGTCTGGAAAGAAAAACCATTTCCACTGACAATGAGTTGGAATAAAAATAAATAACCTCGTCTTTTCATTGATTTTCAATTTTTCCTATTTAAATTGCTAACAACTAGTGTTCTAGAGATATAATAAAAGAAAAAGTTGCGTTTTTTTTAATTAACTAAAATTAAATAAGAAATCAGATGAAACTATAACAAAATTTAAAGCATTGACAAATAAGCAAAAATCGCTATAGAAACTAACATTCTAAATTATTTAAGAAAAAGAATTCCATAACGCTGTTAAATATTTAATGCCATGATTTTATTTTAATTTTAATAAAAAAATGTATTTTCTCTAAAGCAAAATGTCGTTTTCAGGATCATGTGTAATTCTTTAATTTTAAATTCAGAAACTTCTAATGATGTACTAGTTGATATTTATAAAGAAAATAATAACAGTTACCAAAATAATAACAGTTACCAATAAAAATAACAGTAAGAGAAAAGGATGTAATTATTTTTTAAAAAAAATTGTAAAACATTGTTCAGTCAAACTTCGTTGTGAAATAAATTTGCACATGATCCCACAAATATAACAAACAAATATATCTCTCAGTGTTCCATAAATATAATTCCCTTAAGATAGAATTCCATAAAGAATTCATGAATTTTAAGTAGATATCTAGATTTGAAACTCGAAATTTAAAAAAGAACCACGCATTTCAAAAGATTACTGTTCCTATTTGCTTCTCTATCCTGTTTCCTGGCATTTAAATTATTAAAGCCCATTGCATCATTCATAAAACTGAAATGGAATAATATATGTCAGTGGATTTCATATCTTATAGCAATTTAAATTTAGATTACGTTTATGTCACATTTAAATTGTTATTTTGTATATAATATATAAATGAAATTATATCATATATTTGAGTATTTTATGAGTAATGTTGAGTAGATGTGGGTTTACTTTCATGGAGTAAAATTATCAAAACCATAAAATTTATTAAAAAACATTTAATCATGTTTTCAACGAAAATCTGAAATAAAATGTTTAAATATACTAAAAATAGTATTTGAACGGAAAAATTATGGTATCTCATTTTTTCGTTAAGATCAACAAACAGATAACTATTTTTAGTTATTTAAAACATAAATTAACTTTATTTCTTGAAAACAATTTTAATAAATGATGTTTCTTATTCCTTAAAATAGTGATAATAATTATTTATCATTATTATTATTAGATAAAGTAACTTTATTTCTAAAAAATTATTTTTTAAGTTACTTAGAAATGTAGTTAATAAAAAATTGAATTTTAATATGAACAATATAATTTAAAATACCTAAGGTATTTATTTTTCTAACTAGAGCCATATTTAAAAATATGATAAGCATTTTTATCTCCTAAAAGTTTATTAAATATATAATAGTTATTCCAATAATATTTCCTAAATAAGCAAATTTATTTATTTTAGAAGCCAAATAAAATTTAGAAAGTTACATTAAATGATGTTTTAATTTTTTGGCTGTAATAAAATGAATTTTATGACAAATATACATTTCACCTTTTATTGTTCAAATTTATCAATATCTTTTTCTTCAAATTATTGTTATAATAATAGTAATGACGTTTTTGCTTGAATAATTTATCCTCCTGTAAATTCTGCCACATTCTAATAAGACGCATGGATTTAATGCGCATTAGTGCATTACGCATATAGCACATTTTCAACAATTTTGAGACAGATTCAGTAACTGCATGGAAATCAATGAAATAGTAACTAGTTCATATAAAAATATATATATTAATATTAAATTAAACTCATATGTTATCCCATAGATCTCTTTTTAAAAAAATATTTTTATAACGTTACGATTTAGCTCCAAAAATTACTATTTCGTGACCGTAACACTTGAATTTTGACTATTTCATAATACTTTTCATTTTTAGATTTTTCGTTTTTAAGGCATGAACCTTTTAATTTTATGATTATCTGTAACACTATCGTCATTTGAGATATAATATGATTTAGGGGATCAGCATATATATTTCAAAGCGGTAGTTATCATTGAAAATATTTGAATTTAAATTAAAAATAATTTTTTAGTGAAGATAATAGTAAACTGCTTTACTTTTTTCTAACATTTTGAAAAATAATTATAATTTGAGACTAGCTAACTTGATTATATCTTGATGAAAAATGCTTGATGATAGATGAGAAAATTAAAGTTCCAATCAGAAAAATGGTTGAAAACTTTTTCCTTTTATTTATATTTTCTCATTTATTACCACATGATTGGTCAGCAATATTATAGTAATGCAACTTGCCTCGAAATAATATCATTATACTGTTTCATTAAAGAATGATATAACCTTTTTGTTAATTAAGAAAAATGGAGACAGTTTATGCAACTTTATTACAGCATTTTTTAAAAAATCTTTATGTTATTATAAATAAATCAAATAATAAATGTATTTTTTACAAAACAAAATCACCATTCTTGCATCAAATAAATGCATAATTGGCGTCACATTTAAAATATCATTTGTAAAATTAGTTGTTAAATATCAAATAAAACATTGTTAATAATTGCGACATTTAAATAGGATTCCAAGTGAAAGTGCAATATTGGCTATTTATCACACTGTCTAAAGATTATCAATCACCCAAAGAGTCCACCGTTGCCAAAAGAAACACAAAAGATGTCAAGACGTAAAGAGAAAAATGACATCTGATATCATCCTGACTCATAGAAGAAGCTATTCTTTTTTCCTATCCGAATGTTTTAATGTTTGCCATCCAAAAGTGCAGAAAAGTCAGAAATGTGAAAGCTAGGAAGCATGTATTTCTAAGTAATGAAAAATACTTCAAGAATTTCCGATGATTTCTGCTATGTCACATGAATCTTTCAGTTTCTCTCTTGAAATAAAAAATGCTTCTATTTTAGAATTAGAATTCAATTCTTCTGAGAATACTACAAATAGTTCTTGAAAAACGAATCCCTCTGATTCAAATGTAAACATTTACTTCTTATGGGAGTCTTAAAAGCGCTGTTGAAAATATCTTGGTTTATTTTAAAGAAAACTTCCATTTTCCGAAAGTCATTTTTTACGCTGTTACAAACGTATATGAAAAGACAGTTTATTAAAATGATATCAGGAATATTGATTACATCCAATATAAATTAATTAATTGAATCTTAGTAAATAAAATCATCAAGTAAAGAATAAAGTTGGTTGAAGATGAAAAACTTTCATTATTATGAGTTTCGATGAAATTATATGTATGGTAATCAAATTTCAGTTAATTAATAAAAAACGGTGGAAATGTGCTTTAGGTCCCCTACTTGGCGCGTTTTCAAAATCGCCGATGCCATGGCGAAAATTCTACCTATCTTTCAAAGTGAAACTTAATTAGCGACCAATGAAAAGGTTAAAACGAAAGAGTAATTAATGAGCATGCGCGAAAAAGCGCTTCAAATTCGCGAGTGTGCGAAAAAAAGCCTAAAGCGCAATTTAACCTAAAAAACTAATTATTACTATTTCATGGTAGTAATTTACCTAATATCAGTGTTATAGATTAATAATATATTAGGTTGGGGAAAAAGAAATCCATTATTTTTACGTGAACTTTATGTAACTTATTTTGGATTCACTTTGTAAAAAGGTTTAAAACAGCTTTCATGTAGATTTTTAGGTCTTGCGCGTTACGACTGCTGACATGCGGTTAACTTCGATCATTTTTTATATTTTATAGACATTTTCGACGATGCTGTATCCACATGCGAGGAGCATCTCTAACATCAAAAATACCCGAACGGAATCGACGAACAAAAATTGTACGTAACTGGTTGTTGCAGTCTTATATAGGACGATAAACACTTTTCACAATTTTAGCCACCCGGCTATCTTTTTCGCCGTTACAAGAGAAAAACGAAAATGTATCGAATTTTCTATTTGTTGTCTTCCATTTTTAAAACCTTGTACTCGTAACTGAATTAATCAAACAAAAAACCGCAAGAGGATATTTTAATGTCAAATGTCACCTTTCCAACGAGCATAAATCTGAAATTATTTAATAGATACCTCATGAGATATCGATCACTACAGATGTCTACCGAAAAAATAATGGATTACTTTTTCCCCAAACTAATAATATAATGAAATATTAAAAAAAGTACGGATAGCATAAATTCTTGGATCGAAGCTGTAGGAATAATATAAAACCTAAACAATAGGATACTGATGACAAATTAAAGACTATAGTGCTAAGAATACACATAGAATTAATTATACAATTGTTAACAAGTGTGAAAGCTCTTATTAAGAACAGAATAATAGAAGCTTGTTTTGTGTCTTAGAATGTGAAATTAAATCTTCAACATTCTAAAATTACATACCTCATCTATTCTTTTACGCTCCACACTCTTTCAAGTACATATTGAGAATCCTTTGCTTACAATATTAATGTATCGCACTTTTCACGAAATTTATTGTATCTTACATAATATATTATTATGATTTCGATTCAATTCCATAAAACTGCTTTGTTATTGTAATTTTATTTTATTTATTTTATTATTGTAATTATTATTTTCATACTAATTAAAAAATTTGAATTTTATAACAATCCATTGAAGATGCTAATGAAAATAAACTATAAAGTGAAAAATAAGAAATATTTCTTCGTGTAAAGCAGAATTGCGTTTACGAAATAAAATAATTTGCATGCTTTTGGAAACTGGATGATAGAATTAATTTCAAAATATCACACCATTCGGCAAACAAGGTTGAACATTTTTCTTTAAACATGTTAGATATTTGTTACTTTCTGTTAGATTCTTTACAGTTAGATATTTGCTGATTGAGTTAGGTAAAAAATTGGACATGAAGCGGGTTTTACAAAGATTTTGTACAGTGTTTCCATACAATACGATGTAATGAAGGTTTTATTTAATCAAGAATAAGAAAATATATTGAATAAATACATAAAATTATTTTAATAACATAAATCTTTACTGATTAGAACTCTTCAGTAAATATTTATTCATTTATAAAATAGTTTAAATAGACGAATTCTATAAAGTCATATGATAGGTTAAAATATCACAATTAAAACAAAAAATACAGATAAATTTAAACATTTATTTTAAATGTAACAAATATATATACATCAAAATTTAGCTTTTATATCATAAAGATGGTATTTGCCTTACTTATTAATAATACAAGACGTATT
>JAPDSC010092364.1:0-15121 GCA_026290005.1 Latrodectus geometricus | reverse complement strand
TATATATATATATATATATATATATATATATATGCGAAATGAACTTTCTGTGTCCAATGAAAATCTAGTGAAGCTTTATCTACTAAAAGTGTCAAATTCGTTTTTCTTAAAGAATTTACATATTATCATAAGAGACTGTGACATTAGTATTAATGGAAAAACTAATGAAAATAATTCAAAAATTATTAAATGTATTTAAAAGAAAATAAATTAAAGTAGTTTATGGATTTCATTTTTACTACGTGTAATTTTGCACCTCAAATAATTATTAAATACTCAAAAGATGAAAATACATTTCTAGTCATTTCTGTGGGAACATTAATAAAAAATCTTGGATTTTGTATGAAATAATATTGAATGATGATTTTATTTGAGAAAATGTAATCAAAAAATTTCCGGAGAAACCAAATTGTACAACTGGATATATTTTATACTAATAGTATATTAATAATTATTTTTAACACTTACCGGAAGAAACAGACCTAATTTTACCATAAAATAAAAGTTTAATTTTTGTATAGTTAATTTTAATGGATGTCTGGCTTTTATTTTCATCAAAGGAATCAAAATAAAATTTTGTTAATAATAAATAAAAAATAATGTCATAAATAACATTTATAAAAGACAATTAACCATTTACAAAATGCAACTATAAATGCAAAATTGCAACAGTTTTGAGTAAAAAGTAATTAATTATTGAAAAATGTATTGATGAGAAAAGCATATGAAAAGCATATTTAGTTTAAGGATTTATTTCTTACGAATTTAACCCAGACTTTAAAAAAAAATCAGTGTATTTAGCGCCAAATGTAGTTAACATCAAATAAAACAAAACTGTACTGCAATTTAGAAATTACTTCCAATAATATTTCACACACCAAAATTTGTCGAAGAAATTATTTTGAGGTGATTCGATTTTCTTGTGCTAAAGGAAACCGAACACAATGCCTCCTATTATTGAGCAAAGAAACTCCTAATTACTTCGCAAATAAGGTAATTGCTTTTCCTAACACAATTACTAATACAAATGCAATGTCGCTTTTAAAATTAGTTTAAAAATGAGCTTTTTTTAAATTCTTAAGACCCTATTAAAATAAATGTACGTGTAAGTAGCTGATTGAATTGTTCTAGCTTACAGCAAAAAATGAATCTTTCAATAGATTGTTTTGTTTTTTTTAAAAAAAAAACAGAGCATTTACAGCAGATTTTCAATTTTTTTTTTAAATAAATTTAAATAAACTGCGGAGGTTGTGGTTTATTAAAGAAGTAAATACTCAACGAATATTCTTATGCGAGTTCCATTTTATTTTCTTGTATAAGTGTTCTTTAAAGCAATATTTTCATTTCGTAATTTCCTCTTTTACATTTGCATGTATTCTTCTTCTTATTGGCCATGATGTAGAATACATTACTTATCAATATTATAAATTGTATCCCTCGTCTAATATTTTCCCAAGCGAAGCAATATTTTATAGTTTCAATATTAATTTCAATATTAATATTATTCTTTAAAGCACAATATTTTTATATTTCTCTTGATTTCCTTTTCCTATATTTGGGTGTATTCTTCATCTTATTGATCGTGATGTAGAATACATTACTTATCAATATTACGAATTGTTTCCATCTTCTAATATTTGTGCAAGCGAAACATTATTTTATACTTTCAATATTAATTTTGTTCTTTAAAGCAATATTTTTATTTATCTTAATTTTCTTTTTTTTACATTTATGTGTATTCTTCTTCTTATTGACCATGATGTAGAATACATTGCTTATCAACATCACAAATTGCGTCCATCATCTAATATTTGTGCAAGCGACACAATATTTTATAGTTTCAATACTAATATAATTACCAATAAATTAGTATTATACCAATGCAATATAAGATGAATATTATTCAAATGTATACTTTCATTTTATACATCTTTTAAAAACTTTCCTTAATTTTGCTGTAACACAATCTAGCAAATAAAATGAATTATTAGTGAAGTAATGAAATGAAATTAATGTGTCTTGGCTAAAATTTATATCGATTACTTTAAATTGTATTATTTTATTACATTGTATGGAATGGAAAGATAACCATGGGGATATTAATAATTCATTGATTGAATATTTAAATTATTTTAATATGTTTCATTGTGTTGCATAACAAAGAAAAAAAGATATGTTCATGTCAGTAAAATATGAAAGCAGTATTAATGGATTAAATGTTGAACTTATCTGTATTACTGCAAATCGTATCATTATATTGCTCTAAAAAGAATGAAAAGACATTCAAATCTACAAATATGTAAATCATAATCTTGACTCATTGATAGCAATATTGCATACCTTGTATAATGTTAAGTAATAGTATGAAATATTTCTAAATTAAAACCTACCTAAATTGATTTAAGCTTTGTAATAGCAGTTCCTTAAAATGAATAACGAGTTGCTTCTATCAATAAAGTATACAAAATCATAAACAACTCCAGGTTTAAAACAATTTAGTGTATTTTATAGTAAGGGTTACAACAAAATTTTAACACATTCATATTTTTAATGTCTATTGCATCAGTAAAATAAGGAATTTGACCTGTTTAATAAGGGCGTCGTTCTCGTTATCAGAAGGTGGTGAGTTCGAATCTCGGCTTAACCGAAGATCCGTCGTGTTCACTAATGGCAACTGATGTGCGTAAATTATGCGGTGGTGGCAATGCCTTCCATGTTCCCATTCCGAATTAATACATCTCAAGCTGTTAGAAGTCAGGCTTTGGGTTTTCTCTGGCTTCTAACTTTAAATTGAAAGATCCAGATGGTGCTGTCATCTATGAGCCAAAAGTCGTACTTCAACCCTTCTAGAAGGATGCTCTGCTCAAAAACAGAAGACGCTCTGTCTGATCCCAACAATCGCTCTGTCTGTATTGCCCAATCCCTGACAGGTGCGTTTGGCTTCGCCAAGTGTCATATATAACAACAATAACAGGATAACTCATAGGAACTCTTTAGATTGCTTTCAATAGCAATATTGTAGTACGTTACACAGTAAAGGTACTTATATTAATGAAAATTGAGAGTGACAGTAATAAAAATTTCTAAATTAAAACCTATTAAATTGTTTTACATGTTTTCTTTGCAGTTCATTACAAAGATATTTATATCAATAAAGTACACCAATAAAACTAATAAATCACTCAATTTCGAAATAAATCTGGATTGCTACTTTGCAATGATTTTAAGATAACTTTGTCATTAAAATATTGAAGAGACTAATGAATTTAAAATAAGTAAAAACAATTTAAATATTTACTATTTGTCTTTTTTTAAATTGTACTTTTGCATTATGTTTCATGGATGATAAGATTTTCATAAAACAAATAATGCAAATGATTTTTATAAATAACTATTTTTACCACAGTTAAAAAAAACATCATTCACTATCTTGCAACTAATACATTTCTTATAGTTATAAAACATATCTGCATTATTTTAAGCTGAATTACTACATTGTGTTGCAGTGAATGCTATAATATTTACATTAGTAAAATATGCAATGAATAACAATAAATGCCATACAATTAAAACACATATAGATTGCATCGCGGTTGGAAATATTTACATATCTCCAACTACCTAATCCCGTCAACTTAAACTCTGATTTGCTTTACAATTTTAAAGCATGATTAAGGGACGTAATCGAAACCTGGTCTGGTTACTTCATTCCCAAAGGCCCCCAAATGATAGATCTTAAGGATTTATGTTCATTGTTCTAAAATATTTGGAATCATAACACTTGATTTTGTATGCTAGTACTTAAAATAACACAACGTGGAAAATATTATTATGGGAATATATACTTTTAAAAATTATGCATACCAACATATTCAAATAATTCAACTAGATAATATGTTCTAAGTTGCTTGCAAAAAGAGTAAGGAATTTAATATTGGTTTAAGAAACTGCTATTGAAAGATTAATTTACAATATTTCTCTATAATTACGAAGCAGTTCAGTTTTAATATTGTATTTCTCTCGATATAATAACAGATTATACTTCTCTCAATGGTTTAAACTCTTAGAAAATTTCTCTTATTATGTCTTAATACTATATGAACCTATGGAATTTTCAGCTGCTACATTTTACGTTGTTCTATTTTTGTACAAGTTGCAGCGTATTTTCTTAATTCTGATTGTTAATGAATCAAATTTTAAGTTGAGTTAATTAAAAATGAACATTTAAAGAAGCCATTTTCATTTACCATGCGTACAGAAGTGTTGAAGTCATTACGACCACGGAATAACAACCTCGTACTTCTATTAAAATCTTTAACACAAATTTGGGTTAATTAGCACTTTAGGTCCCCTACTTCGCCAACTCGCGAATTTGATGTGCTTTTTCGCGCATGCTCATTAATTACTCTTTTGTTTTAGCCTTTTCATTCGTCGCTAACTAAGTTTCACTTTGAAATAGCTGTAAAATTTTCGCCATGACATGTGTGATTATGAAAACTCGCCAAGTAAGGGACCTAAAGCTCATTTTCACCCAAATTTGTAAGTTCCTGTCATGTTATACATTTTTACATTATCAATTAGATTCTACAGAATTTTCCGAGGGATTATCATCACCTAAATAAAAAATAATTACCAGCATCTTTCCTTAAAGTTGTTTATTTGTGGTGGTATTTTATTCCAATTGAGAAGCATGAAAATAACAGTGGTCAGAAACAATTGAATGTGTTCATAATTTCTAAAATGTTGCCAAACTTGTCTTTGAAGTTAACAATCCTTTATGTAAATTTAATAAACTATGATTTTTAAAATCGCTATATAATCAAAAGCTTCTTCTGAGAAAAGTCATTGTTTCTAATACATGCAACAATGAGAAAAGTCATTGTTTCTAACACATGCAACAATGAGAAAGTCATTGTTGCATGTGTATTTATTATTCCGTCTTGATATATTACATAATTACGACTGAGGTAAAAGATGGTCATCATAATAGTAACCAAACTTTGTATGTTGATAAAAAATTGCTGTGTGTATTGTAATATTAAATACAAGTACTTTATAATAATTTGAATTTCAACCAGTAAATTGATTTTCACAAATATTTCCAAACAGTAGTTCCAAACAGAAATTTATAGTATAAACGAACCTAGAGAAAATTTGAGAAAATAAATCATTATCGAAATTTAATTTAATTTCTAACTCAATGCAATTAAAAGTATATTAAATATTTCATTAGTATAATCTTTTAAAGTATCTGTTAATTTAACAAAAATATATATGCTTACTGACAAATATTCGAAATTAAACTAGGATTTGTTGACCTATCTTGTAAAACTCGCAAATGTAGAATGTTTCTTTAGGTAGGATAAAACGAAATTTAATATTTTGTAATTATTTTATTTGTCATTTAATACATTTTACAATAGGTAATACAACAATTTTGAAGATCCCTTTATGTTCGGCATATTAGATGTACAAAGACTGAAAATTATATAATAAATAAAGTTATTTAATAAAAGAGTAAAAACAAGTACCATTAAAATGTTGCTCTACAAAAAATCCCAAATTCCCAAAATATATTAAAATATTTACAGTTAATTTTATTATAATTATAGAAACTATAAAGCTTATTATAAATGATATTTATGTGACTTGCGTAATCTTGATATTTGAAATTTTATTTAATATTATATGCTCTGTTAAATTAACAACATCAACATTCCAATTTAAATTTAAAATCAATTTTCAAATTCATACATAATTTTTTCAGATTAAATAATTGAAATAAAATAATATGATACGTTTAATAATTGAATTTTTACAAAATGAACTTGAATGTCCAGATTAAAGTAAAATCTAGTGAAACAACAAAAATTTATACAAAAATGCCATACCTTCAAACAATTGCAACATATAAGATGTAAATTACATTTAATATATAAATTAACTCATATGGTATTCATTAAATAAAATATTATCTTTAATTTAATTTACAATGGTAATTTCTCGATATTTAGCTTTATCATTTGCTTAAGGTTATAAATTATATAGAGTTAATTTGATATAATTCAACTTTTTTATCTTATGAATATGCTGACCATATTGCTTCGTGCTTATATATATATAAATTTTTTATGTTGCTATATACTTTCGATAATTACACAAATATTTTTAGATGTTCGTAAAAATATCATTCAATAGTAAAAACATTACTAAATCTAGAATAATTATATTCAATTCATTGTTTAGTTATTTATGTATATTTTGATTTAATATTGCATTTTATATCATTTAACGAATATAAGGAAATAATCGATTTCTGACTCATACATACAATCTGCATATATAATTTGTACATATTGCCGATTTAATTATTTTGGTATACTTGAAAAAATAAGTCATGAAGGGATTTACAAGCAAAAACATAAAATATTTTTAAATAATTTATATTAAATTTACAATTTTCTTATTTGTCTCTTGTTGGCTCAAACATTAATTTATCACTCATCAAAAATTTTACTTAAGGTATTGTTAATTTTCTTATAGTATGTAAGATAGTTCTTTATACAAAGAACTATCTTACATATTATAATGTATGTAAGATAGTTCTTTCTAAGATATAGAGTATTCGTTTGAGTTTAAGTGATCTAATTATAATTTTTGAGTTAAAAATTTAAACATCTCTTATAACTTTTCTGGGCTCTATCCCAGTGGACGGTACGCTATTAAAACAAGATGGCGGACAAGGAGCGTACCGTTCACTGAGAATTAAGGAAATTTGAATGGAAAAATACTTGGATAACCTATATTTCAAGATGCCCCTCGATTTTTCACTAATTTAGCACAAGCTTGGGCAATATTGAATATGACTGTAAAACATTTGTTTTTAAATTTCGGCTGTATCCCAGTGTACGGTACGCTATTAAAACAAGATGACGGACAAGGAGCGTACCGTTCATTGGGAATTAACCCTTTTCTGATTATTTGCTGCATTGGTCAAGCATTAGTGTATTGTGAGTAACATATTATATTTTATTCTTAGATTTGATTTTTCAGACGGACGTTAATACGAAATCAAATGTACCATTATTAATGCATATAATAATATTCGAAATAGAATTTCAAAATGTAGAATTACTTAATCTTAGAATTTTGCTAAGAGAAAGATTTTTTTTTTTTTTACTTTTTCAAGATTATTAATGTTTTAACAATTTTTACAATACAGGTATATGAAACACAATTCTGGGGTTTGTAAAATACAAAATCATGTACTACGAAAGACTACATTGAAAAAATAAACATATATTCTTATCCTGGTAAAAAGAAATTGTACAATGAAATATAGAAATAATCCTAAAAAACCTTTTCTCATTTGGTGTTACCTTCATAAAATATGGATGAATTTAAATTATGAATTTAAACTTATTATTTTCTATGCATAAGCATATTATAATATTGTTGATATTTTATTACCTAAAAAAAAATCCCACATTTCAACAATTTTTTGAAAAATGAATTGGGAATTACAAAATCATTCAAATGTTATAAAAAGAACGGTGATGCTAAGACCCAAAAACATCTAGAACATCTTTCTGTTTCTTGAAAAAAAATTATTATAATTAAAATTGCATAGATACTAAGGTACTACGATCTAAACGAAGAACATTGCTCAGTAACTAACAAGTAAGTCATCGTGATATGGGAAATGTAAGGCAAGCATTTTCCGGCTCATAGAAAGGGGAATTTATCCTGTATCTCTTGATGAATCTCCTAAGAGCGGACATTTACTTGACTCAATAGCACTACTTTCCTCTCTCTATTGCATTTATTTCTGATAAAACATGAATCAGATATGTAATGGCTAAAGAATATAAGTTGAGAAATTTTCATTTCTACAAGAATTGTTTTTATTTTCCCTTTATTCTTAAAAAACCGAATTAGAAATTCAAAGAGTTGACTTGTTTAGTTAAAAATACATATTTCATTAACTACAAACTTGAATTTTTAAAGAAATGCATTGCGAGTTTTCTGAACTGCATTGAAGAATGGAATGTATTCAGAGTTCTACAAAAGCAGATGACTTTAAGGGAAATGAGGATTTTCCACATATAAAAGCAATGATATTTAATGTTATTTTCTTTCTGCTTTTGATGTAAACACTTTTCAAATAATATTTTGTTAAGATTTTTAAGTCTCACTAATTTATAAATTAAATGTAAATTCTTCATATTTTTATGCTTAAAAAATCCCATATTTACTCTTTTTAATTTTATTTTTCACATCATTATTGAAAAGTATAATCACTTTTCTTAAATTATGAATATGTTTTAATTATATATCAAACGAGGAATTAATGATTAAAAGAAATTATATTTTAAAACTAAAACTTATTTTCATAATTCAATGAGCTAAGCAACTGAGTTCGAATTTTGGAAAAATATAAAGATCAAATTTAACAGGTCAAATAAAAAAAAAATGTCTTAAAATATTTAAACATATTCACATAGTAGCATCAAAGGTGTTTTGCTCATTTTTTTGATTAATCTTAATTATTGTAAGATATTCTAACTCAAAATCACTTTAAGAAGTGTTAAATAAAGTTTATAGAAAGAAGTTGAAAATATTTAATGTATATAACTAAAGATTAAGACTATTTTTCACTAACATTCATAGCAAAAGTTAGTTCCTCCAAATTAAGAAAGAGGAAATTTGTGTTTTTTTAAGGTTTAGAACACATTATTAAGCTTCTGAACTCTTGCAAAATAAAAAGGGAAGAATCGATAAACTTGAAAACTTTTACACTATTGAAAATAGAAAGTCTTTTGGCATTTTCAATGAAATTATTGCACTTGCGTATTGGATTCTATTTACGCGCACATTGAAAATGTACTGGGATTATGCACTGATTAAGAGTACATATTTTAAGCTAAAGCTGATTGAATTTGCTTTGATAAGCAAAAGTAATTATAAAATGACCAGCTAAACTAATAAATTAACAAAAGAAATATTGTAAATAAAATCTCTAAAACTAGTAGTATTTGAGTTTTATTACATTCCTTGTAGGGTACTTATTTACATCTTTTTCATAGGTAATTAGTTACTCATACCCAAATTTTTCGTACTATCCTAGTAACACAAGAAATATTTAAACAGTACTAAAAATTTAACAATAATTGGGAAAAATAATTATTTATTATGAAAATACACTCTAGAGCATGAATTTAGTTTAGAAATCATGGACCAAATATGAAGGAAATTCGTGTAGAAAAATATAAAGCAGAACACGTCAATTTTTAAGTTTCAATGATTTCTTCCAGTTAGTTAAGACTTTAACTAAGTATTTTATTTTTAATTGACACAAATATTAAATAATCATTATATGTTAATTTTCATGATTATGAGTCATTTCTCAATGAATCAATTGGTGTTTTTCTCCCTTTCAGTAATTCACAATGAGCAAAGCTGCATATAAGATAGCATTGTCCTCGTACGTACTAAGGCGACATTCAGTAATTTTTTCTTTTCATTCTTAATGATTTTCGGTTAACAAATTGTCTTTTTATAACAAGCACTAAACGATATAAGCAGGAATCATTTTTAAAGTTCTTCTTGAAGGAGCAATTCCTATCGATCTAAAGCTATCTAGAAAATTACAATCAATTGCTTTATTAAGGGCTTATAGGAATAAATCTAGGTTTTATTCATGACTTAAAGGGGAACACTAGGTTATCCTCATTAGGATCAGAGTTCATAGAAATAAATCCAAGAACCAAACCTGATTTAATCCTGAATTTATAGGAATTTTCCTTGAACGTCTGTTTAGAGGAAATTAATTTGGTATTTCAATGGTCCATTTCATGATCCATTTCAATGGTCCATTGTTTTTTCAAGTTCCATTCAGTTTTTCAAGGTCCATTGTTTTTTCAAGTTTCAAGTTCCCATGCAATGGTCCACTATTAGTGAAATTCAATGGTTCATTTCACTAATCGTCCTTTTTAACTTTATCTACAGGAGGCAAGTTCCTAAACTGCTATTGGAAATCGTATCAAGTGACTGGTTCATCTCAATTTTTATTAAAGAAATGAGCTATAAATTAATAAATAGATAAAAAACTAATTATACACTAAATAAGGATATCATAATTATATTCTTAAGAAAACATTCTTAATGCTTAAAGAGATAACACTTAATTTACAAAAGTTGGCTTATATATTTGTAATAATGATTCTGAATCAATATACACTTCTAACAAACATATGAAAAATAATTTCTGCAAATAAAGTTATCGCATTTTGAGTTAACATTGGAGTTATATTATCCTTGGATCTTTGAACAGTAATACGCCGGTCTTTGTTGGATTTTAGACATTTTGTTGGACATTCAATATCTTCTGTTTTACTTGAATGCTTGTCTTCATAAGTTGGTCGATAAGAAATAAAGCTTAGTACTAAAGGAATCTTCTTTTTTTTTTGCATTCTGCTTTGGAGGATTCTTTGTTGACATGAGAACAACTCTGGTATTTCTCTCTTTGACATTCCATGAGCTGTTGGTTTTCTTTGCCTATAGAATATGATAAGGGCCCTTTATTTACTGTATTTGCAATTCATTTTGTTACATTAAACTGAATATTTTTTGGTTTTTGTTATCGGTATCATCAATATTCAAATTTTAAGAAGATTTGGTTTTTCTTTATTTCAAACTGTTTGATATTTGCTTGCTTGTATGTTTTCCCCTATTTCAGATTCCTCGCTACTTCCATCGCTCTGCTCAACTTTACTGTCATTATCATAAGAAGTGTGCAGTTCTTCAGCAGTTTCAACCTCACTGGTTTGATCGATGTCTTGTGTAGAAGATTCAACTTCATCTAATAGAGATCTCAAACGCTCCAACTCTTTCATACTTTGTGGATTTGAATTTGAACACCGATATATAGAAATAAAACGGCAGACAAATGTGCAAAAATACTTTGCAATACCAATCTGAGTTGGGTATAGAATACATTTCGAAGCAATACATGTCGATGTGACACTGAGTCATCTCATCAAGAAACTATTGCTTTAAATGAAGAAAAGAAAGGCAGATGAAAAATAACAATTCCCATTCCAAGGGGAGTGTCTTACAGGATGATTGATTACAGATAAATAATTTTCTCGGGCTTGTTGAATTTCGAAGCATTAGGAAGGGGGGGGGAACCAGGGCTCCGCGTGAACTCCAACGGGTTAGATAAATTGTATGAAGGATCCATCGTAAGCACATCTTAAAACTTTTGAATCGTTATATTAAGTTGAATGCATAGGTATTTAAAGTAAGCAAAGGCTTCTTTATTTTATCTTAGTCTCATAAAAACCCGAAGTATAAAATATCATCACATCATTTAAATTATTTATCACATTAATATGATCAGGAGCAAAAAACTTCGACAGAGCCTCAAAGCTGCAAATTCTAATTTGAAAGAAAGAGCTTAGGTTATGTTATGTTAGACATTTTTGGAGCTCTTTGTTAACATGCTTGTGGCTCACATTGAAGAGGAAATTAAAGATGATTTTTTATAATTATAAATATTTAATTAAACACACATGCCTAAGGTAACCGTTTATTGGGTAGGCAATCAACCACACTTCATTCATTCAAAGAAAGAATAGAGACAGGAGAGAGAGAAAGTACATCCAATCACGAACGGAGATTCGAACCCGGGAGTTCTCTATCAGCAGTCAGGCACGCTGACCACTAAACTGGATAGATGGCTGAAAGAAACAGAGATTTTTAAATTCGTAAATTGTTGCCTAAAATAATGATTCGTTACCAAAATCATGTAATATTATGGATCCAAATTATATTTGTTATAACATTCAAAGTAACTTTTTGTTATTCGTTATAACAACATAGTTACTTTGAATTTCTTTAAAAACGTATAATTTTTAATGTTGTTCAAATGATCTCATTATGGTCAAATTTCAAAAACAACCTCTCATGTTGAAATAGCTAATTTTTGTTGCCAGATACTATATAATTTTAACAACTACTCTCTGTACATTTAATTTTAATGTATTTTATAGCTTTGATATAAATAAATTTAATGAATATATCTCCCTAATTTTATTATTTTCTAATTTCTTAAATATATTTTTTTATAAAAAAATACTCTATTTTTTATTAATATATATTGCTTTTCACTGTGAAAATTTTGAATTTGAAATGCAATATTTAGGTACTATTTTTTTAGCTTCTTACACACCACTCAAAAGTTTAAAATGACCTTCCACAATTTTCTGCCTAAGACACTCATAAAGTGTAAAGAGAAATCTAATAACTGAATAATAAAAAAAAAACAAGTCTATAAAAAAATAGTCAAACAAAATTTCTTTTCTTACTTTAGCAAGGAAATAGTACATAATACTTCATTCAATATAGTATAACTTTATTAAAAAAAATAATTTTATATTTTCGTTATAATGTTTGGCTTTTAAGTTTGTTGAAACCTGTAATTTATAGATAATATTAAGTTTATTAAAAAATTAATTTTATATTTTCGTTATAATGTTTGGCTTTTAAGTTTGTTGAAACCTGTAATTTATAGATAATATTAAGTTTATTAAAAAAATTAATTTTATATTTTCGTTATAATGTTTGGCTTTTAAGTTTGTTGAAACCTGTAATTTATAGATAATATTAAGTTTAAATAATATTATTATGTAAAATATTTCAGTTTATTTTTACGTATCATTAATACTGAATTACAGAATACATTTTCATTCAGTAGTAAGAAGTCAAAAGTGCTTTGTATAGTACCATCATGGCTACATTAGTAATTTTAAAGAGAATTAGGTTTATATTAAAAAATGAAAGAAAAAATATCGACTTGACTTTAAACACAATGTTGACATTGTTGCAACAAAATATGTTCCATTTCATCATTAAAACAATTATTATTTATTCATGAATATTCTTATACTTGGATGATTAACTAGATTAAAAAGAAATTTCATCTTCTTATTTTCTCTATTGATTTAAGCTATTTTCACGAGATGAAAGAAGATCTCGAATGCAGTATACTCCTTCTATAGATTATCTCAAAGACGAGGTAAACATTTAATTTCAAGTTGAATGAATAAAATCCCCAAAGTATTTATTTCCCTAGTTGCGCCTAAAAAATAGCGATGCATTGTCCAAGTACAGAAAAAAAAAGAGCTGAATCGATGATGACATGCAATATCTAATTTGCCGCTAGTTTGCTTCTCAGCCAACCGCCATTCACCACTAGACCGCGCCCCGATCCGCGTGTCTCCTCCAATCAAGAGGTTTGGAGGAAAAGCTCTCTGCAATCATACGATTTCGCTTTTCGGTGTCGCTTTTCATATCAGGGATAGCATCTAAGGCGCTCGCTTCTCCCGATACTCCCGCTCACGTGATTTTTCCCGAACGCTTACCGATTTAGTCTCGTTGAACTTTATTGTCGATTCCAATGAAAGTAAAAAAATAAATCAAATGACTTTTCGTCGCTTATTTTAATAGGTTTCCTGTTGACAGAGGTTCGATTGTGAACAGATGCCAACGTGAGAATACTCGAATTCTCTACCATGTATAAAGTTTCTGGAAATGTAACTTTTTGTACCAGAGATTGGTTTAATTGAATCGGCACCTGTGGAGCTTGACATTTTTTTTTTATCATCGCCTCTGTGAAGTCACTGAGATTGATGGATTGGATTTTTTTAACAGAATTTCTTCCCTTACTGATCAGTAAAATTGAAAATGTTTTACGATAGAATGTACTGAAGTTTTAATTTAATCAAAAGAACAAATATAGACTAAGACTGGTATCGTCAACAAATAAAAACTTATTATTTTTAAATTGAAGAAAAATCATTCAAAATAATTGTATGAAAATTTGCTATCGTGTTAAGAAAAATCACCTTATGGATTGAAGAATGCAAACAAGTACGTAGCATTTTTTTATTTCTAATTTCGATCCACGGTGAATTAAATATGTGCAGAATTAAATCGTGAAATGACCTTCTACTTAATATTTACAGACATTTATACTTTAAATTGAATATAAAAATATTGTTCAGCAATAAACATTATGAAAATAAATACAGTATATATTGTTAAAAATTTTAATTTAAAGAATAGCATTTTTATCTCTATCATAACAGAAGAAGTGTTATTATAATCAAGCATGAAAATAAAATTCCCTTAATTTCTTGATTTATAAATATTCCTCTTAAAAATTTAGAAATCAATTTAACAAAAAAATTATGCAATATCTAACAGTAATTAAATCATCAAATTAATAAAACATGATGAATTTAACTTTTATTAGTATTAATTATTATAACGATATGAAATATTATCATGTAAATTAATTATTCTAATTTGAATTTTTTGAATGAAAATGAATTTAAAGTCGAAGTTTGTTATTAATGAAGCTCAAAGGAATATCCCTGATCAATAGTTTAAAGGTGATATAATTGAAAATTTAAATAAATATCCATTTTATTTATATTAATGTAAATTTAAGTAAATACTAATAAATGTAAATTTAAGTAAATGCTTTTATTTGTATAAATATTTTGATGTAACACTGAATGCTTGTATATTTTTATGTATGACAACTTAATATTCCTATGAATTAAGTAAACCATAATAATCTCAATTAGTCAGATTATTAAGATTTACTTAAAATTCTGACTAATTTTTATAGTTTCGGCAAACTTTAAACATATTTTAATATATTCAGTTAAAACTTTAAACGTATTTTAACATATTAACAGGAATATTAATTTGTCATAACATTCATCAAGTAAATCTTAATAATCTCAATTAGTCGGATTATTAAAATTTACTTAATAATATGACTAATTTTTAAAAATTTTAAAAATAAAAACTATTATTATATTGTTACATATAATACATTTCAAACAAAATGTTTATTACATATTAAAAAAATCTCATTTTACATTCTTTTTTACATTAAAACATATACATTATTTAAAAAAAAAATTAACTACATAAATTTATAATATATTTTATTTCTGCTATAATTACATAATTATTATTGGTAAAATATAATACATGGTTATCATAAATATTACTATGATAATTGAAAAATATTTAATAATTATAT